>VUQK01041286.1:0-13825 GCA_015106715.1 Bujurquina vittata
CTCATCTCACATTTGCAAACAACATCACGATGACCCCCAAGACTTTTGTTTGGACTGAGAAAACTGATTTTTTAGGTTTTTTGGGAGGTTTGAGTCCCGTTAGATCTGTTATAAAACTAACAGCATTTCATAAAAAAGAACATCACACCAACAGTCAATCATGGTGATGGTGTGACGCCTGGGGCTGCTTTGCTGCTTCAGGACCCCAGAAACACGATGGAAGCAGGAAACAAGTCATAAATGACTTCTAACATCTAGTCATGTACACGTGAGTGCCTGAAAATACTGGACTGTGCATAACAAGCGTGAACTGTTGGCTACACTGAATGCCTAATGTATGCTGACCATTCATAAGGTGACTTCTGCAACATTAAGCTTCCACTGTCATCAGTGATGGTGGCTACACTGGGCCTGAGAGCAGTTATTAAGTGGTGTGCGTATGCCAAATAGATCTGCTGCTCAAAATAGACTGAGCTTAGTGTGGTGTGTGTTTTCTTCCACAAACAAATAAATAATTGTAACAATTCCAGCTGCCTTTTGATTAGTAATCGTGCATATTCTACTTAAGTCTCTAGATGTTTGCTGACCCATGTTAAACTACTGTAGGCGACGCACACCTCAAGTTTTAACTGTATCTGTGTTAACTTTAATGCTAACAATATATATGACATTCCTATTAATTTTAAAAAAAAGAGAGCAGTTAAAATAAAGATCTGGAATATATCCATGGGTGAAAGTAAGCCGGTACTGCGTACCACTAACAGATTGCAAGAATTGCCAACATGGGCAAAAAATAAATCTCTTTCCAGGTGACTCTGACATGCAAACAAGCCAAATCCACAGAAGACAGCAACACTATTAAAATGTGAGCTATGTACACATGCAGACGCACACAAAGCATGCATATGCAGGCAAGCTCAAAAGGTTACTGTAGAGAAGCTGAATCTGCTGAAGTCTGTTAACCAGTAACTTCAAAGTATTCCAGCTAAAAGCCACATGTTAATTCAAGTCCCTGCTCAGCAGGCCTGTTGCAGTCAGTGGGATCTGTTCCAGCCTTCAGCCTTGGGTACTCGCATTTGATATCAAGCCTTAATTCAAATTACAGCCTGCATTAACCTCAGGCACCGCTGAAAATGTTTGAAGACATCAGTCACTGTACGGTGTTAGTTCCTATCTGCGCGGTCAAATCTGTCTAAAAGCTTCCTTTCAAAATGGGAGGGCTTCCCTTTAACAGTTCAGCAGTAACAGTAATGGTGTAGTTTTACCTGAGACAGCGCGAGGGAAGAGAACATCATTTTGAGGAGCTGGAGCTGAATCTGGCCAAGTTACGCGTTAGCATAAACATCCCCTGGCTGAGACTTTTAATTCCCATAGCGCATCATTTCTTTTTTGCAGATTTCTACATGTTCTTCCATGTTCTAATTCAGTTAAGCAACTGCGCCTCCGGGTTGGAGAAACTGGGCTTTTTGAAAGAATCCAGATCTGAGAGCGCTCCAGTCGGCTCGAATGACTCCGCTGCGTTAACTCCAGAAACGATGACACGCCAGAAAAGTTTAGGCCCCAGAAAAAGGTCCCGCAGGGGGGAAAAGAAAGTTCAAAATAATCATTCTTCGGAGAATATGGCCCGAGGTTTAAGTGAGCACAGGAGCTGTGTCATTTGCAGAGGGAGGGAGATGAGGGGGCGAAGAATAAAAGACGGAGAAGTGAAATGACGTTATGAATTCAGCCCATCCCAAACTATGGGCTTAAAGCTGCAGCTGCGCTCTCGCTCCCCAGCTGCCATATAACACACAGTACCAGCTTCACCTACGAGCACACAACCGGATTCACACTGAGCGGCTACATCCACAGTCAAATTATTTTAGTGGTCATTTGAAGACAGCAGCACCAAGGGTCCTGTTAAGGTGTTAGGACAGCTTCGTTACGCACCAGCGTCTCCTCCAACGCATACCATGTTTGACAGCATGTTCCTCATCTGACCCTGTGAGCTGACATATGAATGCAGGCACCTGGAAACATCTGACCAGCATAAAGGTGATCACTCAGAATAACTCTGTGTGGCTTTACAATAAGCTCCCTCTAAGGTGACAGCTGGGGGGCTCCTGTGCGCGTTAAGCCTATTCCGTCATTCTGCTTTACATGTGAATTGCTCTGTGTTTACATTGCGCCTTTTAAAGAAGCACATTACAGTGTGTCTCAACAGTGTGCTTGTCCACTGAGACACAACAGTGCTGGCTGCAGGGCGCCGACACGTGATCAGGGCCAGCCACTGTACACGTCATATACTTCTTCCCCGTATTATTCACCACTTTTTAGTGCACACTCTTAATTTGATAGCCATGAGTCATGTCAATTAAAATACTTTTAGATACGTTTATAACATGTGTGTTAAGAGTTTTAAACGCGTCCACGAATAAGCACTCTCGTGATATATTTGTGTAACACTCGTGTTTCCTTTTCTACTCAGAAACCTTACTTTCGATATTTTAATGAAAGGGCTAATAATGATTTATTTTCGTTGTCTAGAGTAGTATACACTTCACAGTAGTCGACACAGGATGCTGACTTAAGATGGTTTTACCTAAGGTGGGGACACCTTCACATCAAGACACAAGAGGTGCGTGATCGTATTTTCGTCAGCACTGAATTGCAGCCTGACTTCAGAGGCATGCCACACAGTGGGCTCCTCAGTCCAGCGTGCTGCCTCCAACGGGACTGCAGAGACGCAACATTTGCCTGTTTGCTTCTCGGATGTTTGCTCGCCTTTCAACTTGAAACAAGAATCTCCGAGTGTTTCCAACTGCGCTGGTTCAGGAGGACTGCCTCCACCAGCTGCAATTTCTTTCTCTTTCAGGCAATTCTCTGCCTGGCCTTTAAGCCGGGGCAGGAGGCCCTCTGTCGGCCTGTCATTCTAATTCAGCCCGCTGGCTCTAACTGCGGCCATTTTCTGCTGACTAACACAAACGCACAGGAACATCCACACATCCACGAACCGGGAGGAGGAGGAGGAGGAGGAGGAGGAGGAGGAGGCTTGAGCTGAACTTCAACTTGGCCTTCCACCGTCCCGCGTGACGAACGGAAAGCGGCGGACGGCCTGCTGCTGCGCGCTGCTCCACAAAGCCCCTAGCTCAACAACTTTCACCCGCGACTGCACACCTGATACGCACACAGCAGGGCATGTTTTCCGCTTAATCGGCCGAAATCAGGGCCCGAAATCCGCAGCCTGTGGGGAAAAGCCTATGTAACGCTAGCGTTCAAAACTTCATTCAAAACGACAGTAGTTCCAATGGTTTGTTTCCTATCACAGGCGTACATATCAATCCATGCGTAACATGAAATCATGTACCATCTGAATACATTTTGGCAAATTCGGGGCATATATGATACTCATCAAGAGCTTCGCGTCAGTGAAATTTCCACTTTAATAATCGTTCGTGCCGCCTGCTTCCGCCTTGCGCCGTGTGTTTGACGGAAAACGTCAGCTGGATAAAAGGACACAGCGACTGGCAAAGTTAAGATTTTTATGGAAGGACGGCGTGCTGCGTGTATCATATGTGTGCCGAATTCAACAACGGGTCCTGACACTTCAGCCTTGTTGTCGAGTTGTGCTTTGGCTGCGTGTATATCTGTTGTCGTCCACGGGAGGTTTTATTTTTGCCATATTTTAAATGGAATTTAGCGGGCAGAGTCTCTCCGTCACGGCACGGAGCATGTTGAGATGTAGAAACAAACTAAAAGAGAGAAAGGACGATAAAGAGCCGGGCTTGTTGACGTTTAGAGACAACTGTGTGCCCCACTTTCAGCGGCGTAGCCTGCGTTACTCACTCAACTCCTCGCATTGCGTCTTTTTCGGAAAACATGAAACAGCACACCAGTAGGAAGGGACACACTATTACATTGTTGTACCGGAACAGGTTTTGTCCTACCATGTCGAAGCTGAGCCGCCACGGGGGAAAGTTAAAGCTGATATCAGTGCGTGCCCATCTCGCGCCGTCCTTCGTTACCATTCCATATTCATTTCTACCATTGTGCGCGTGCCAGCTGGAGTAAAACCGCGGTGCTCGAGACCAGAAACGTCCCGCGTCAAGCTTCGGGCTCCACGGCAGTAACCCCCCCACCACACACACACACACACACACACACACACACACTCCGCCTGGTAGGCTGCGGCAGATCAGAGCAGTGGTACATTAACCTTCTGCCTCTCTCCTCTTCCTCACTCTGGACCGCTTTATTCTTTCCTTTTTATGTTTTTCACTTTTTCACTTGGCCTTCCTGTCTCTTCACTCAGGCCCCCTTTCCAAGGTAATAGATGAGCAGATCCAATCTGGACAGAGAATTTAGGGTGGGGCTTCATTAGAGGAGTTAAAATGGTTAAAGTCTGAATATTTAATTTCTACCAAATATTGAGCTACTTGGTGTATTTTCTTTCTTGGATACACTCTGGGCTCATTTTCTGGAGTTTGTGGTCTGAAATGGACTGACTGCAGACGAGCTGTGATTTTATTATAAACTCAAAAGCTATAAATGAATCCCTCTGCTGTTCATTAACTCCAGAAATGATCTTATAATCATAATGTATAGGAACCGTGGTAATAATACCAGAATTTGAACTCTGAAATATTAAGCTGACAAAACTTTATCATTCAGACTTTTAAGGCCCAACCTCTGCAGGGTGAGTTGTCACACCTTATTATAGTTGTTGGGCTATTGGGGTCCAGTTGGCCCGGCTGTTAAACTATATAAACTATGAAGTTAGTCCAGTTTGTCGCAGTTGTTGGTCCCTCTCACTGTTTTTCTCTCACACCAAGTTGGCCTATTATAATATTACAGTGTGGTTACGCTAAACATTAAATACATAAACATTTCTTTAAAGAAAAAAAAAAACTAATTTATTTAAAGCAAATGGGAAAATGGCAAAAAACACTATCAACAGAGAGGACTTAATAAACTGATGGCAGTGAACATGAATACCAACCACAGACAGCAGCACAAACCATGAAGTACAATCAGCAGCGAGCTTTCACAGCGATGGCGGCAGCTGCAGCAAAAGGTCCACAAAGACTGAAATGTGTCTCCTTCTTTTACATATTCCATATTTTATACTGATTACTAAATACTAATTAACCTTACCAGAACCATCACTGAAACTGACCTGTCATATTTTTGGGGCATCATGCAACACTCTGTGACTGGAGAAATGCTAAATGCTGACCTGAGACCAGGAAAAATGCTGCTGATTTACACACAGTGGGTGAGTTTAGTATTAGTGAGTCAGGTGCTACTGAGGGTTCACAGGTGGGGGAGAGTGTCCCTTAAGGAATTTTGATCTAGAATAAGTTAGGGTTTGTGCTGAAAAAGAAAACAGTACTCACACATGCTTTCCCCCTGTGAACGAGTCTGCTTTAGCTAAAACCTTTATTAAACTAACCTACTGTAAATCTAACCGAGTAGTTCTGCTGCCCAAACCTATCTAAACTACAACTAAACAATGCTGAAAAAATAAACTGACACTGACATCTGTGAGTGCTTCTATTTCAGTGTTTATATTTCAGGAAGCGTCTCTGACTGCGGTCTTTGCAAAGCACTGAGATCCCAACACACTGCCTTAACCGAGGCCCTGCAGGTCTCTGGATGCTCAGTGCTGAGCGTGTAGAGCAGGTCAAACATCACTGTGGCAGTCACCATCAGACAAAACGATGGCAACTTCAGGACACAGGACACCACGGGTCTGCATAAATACAAAAACCATCAAAATAGTTAGCCATGCATGGTCATTATTACCGAGTTTTATAGTGAATTTACTGTTGTAGTTATTAGCGTCGCTGCTTCAGAAACCACATTTAATGAGGAGGCCTCAAATTAAAACGTTTAGTGACTAGCTGCAGATTTTTTGCATTTACACTCCTTTAAAAAACGCTGGGCAAACACTGAATTCCACATTGCACTTGTACTTGACACAATATGCTCACAGTTAAAAATGTAAAGCTGACTGGACTTTTTATATTGTTAACTTTTTAAAACTAAATATATTGTGTAAAGGCAAAAAATGCCCACAGTGACCCATAAATAGTTTTTAAAAATCCAGTAATGTCTGGTAAATATGCAGGTCAGAAATGTGTAGAGTTGTGTGTCTGTGGCTCTGTTAGTGCCCGGGTTAGCTCGCTAAATGAACTACTGTTAGCATTAGCAGCATGCTATCTGTGCCGCCTTTGAAGAAGCCGTTTTCTCCCTGCTTCTCCAAACAAACCACACAACTCCTGTTATGAGACTTATAGAAAATGAGTGTATTAATTTACATTTAAAAAAGAATTTATATTAATGATATTTGCATCTTCTCTGCTGCTCTCTCGCTAACTTGATGTTCTAGAACTTTCTAGTAGTGCAGGGGTAAGCAACCTATGGCAAGGGGGCCACACCTAGCTCATTGGTATTTTTAATCCGGCCCACCGAAGACTGGTAAAGAATTGCCAAAATCAAAGCAAATCAAATCCTAATTATGGCTAATGTTGAAGATTCTGAGAATTGGCTAAAATAAACCTGAGACTTCGATGCACTGGCAAAAACAACACTGTACTCACTAAAACTAAATTGAAGTATTAGCACTGTAATGCCTTTAAAATGCATGCATCTGGTGCTGGCCCGGCCCATCTGTCAAATCTCAAAAAGTCAATGTGGCCCCAGAGCCAAAACATTTGCCCACCCCTGTCCTAGTGTGAGTGAATGGGTGATGGAGGGGCTTTGTTGCTGGGCAGAAATCAAGGTGGAGGCGGGGAAATCAAACCCTTGGTAGTGTTGGTTTCTACCTGGATGAAAGAAGAACTAGCTGAGCCGAGCTCACTGCTGTATCATCGGTGTATTAGAGAGCACAACAGCATCACCTGTATAATCACATTTAAGCACCACAGACTCACCAGCTGTTTTTCTCAGAAAGTAGACATCACTTCTATTACAGCTGCCTTACATTTTGCAGCATTTGTCCCAAATCATTGTCTCTAAGCAAAATATCTTATCATAGCCTATTACACACTGATGGATGGATATCATGTGTATCTGCTTGATGGTTTTTATGATTTTGTTGAGTGATGTTTTAATACTGCACATTTGTTTGATCATCTTATGATGTAAAGCACTTTGAATTGCCTTGCCGTGGAAATGTGCTATACAAATACATTTTTACTTACTTACTTACTTACTGAAGTTTCATTGATTCGGCTCAGAGAGGGGAGGGGGTGCACTGCTGTTGCTGGGCAAAGTACAAAGGTCAAAGGGGGGGATGGAAAAATATTTAATAAAAATTGTAGTATTCAGAAAGCAAAAGAATAATTATTATTGAGCCTATCCTCGACCGTTCAGTTCCAAAGATCCTTTATTAAATCATACACTGTTTTTGTTCTTAATTTACTAAAAATGAATCTTAAATTTCTTTCAGTCTACCTGGTAATCTGATGTCTATCAAACTAGAGGACTAAAACTGACCTAAAATTTATGCTTTTTTTTTTTTTTTAAATGGGTTGTAGTATTTACTTACCAAAGGCGGCGTACTTGTGCTCTCTGTTGTCAAAAGCATTATCTCCATATGACGTCTTAAATGGACAAGCCAGACGTCTGGTTGTAGGTAAATAGCTGGATCAACTTGAACTTATGTGTTCATTCATGATGCATATCCCAGAATTGTAAGAGTGCAGTATAAGTTGCTGGTTCAACTAAATGAGTTGATACAAAAATATGCACAGTAGGGACTCAAATTTAAAATTCAATTTTATTCATATTGCGCCAAAGGACAACAAACAGTTGCTTCAAGGTGCTGTTTGATTTTGTGTGTTCATTCATTATTTTCAGACATTTTAAGAACGCGGTATTACCTGTTGTCACAATTCAGTTATAAAAAGTTAGGCAAACACAAAAAAATATACTGATTCAGTATTAATTCAAGCTGATGTTTTTACAGTGCAAAGAAATCAGAATATTTCTTTGCTATTTGTTTTATTTTATTCTTGTCTGTTTGTCTTTATTTTAAAAAATCTGACCAGTTAGCGTTCACTATAAAATAATAAACTAGTATTATTAAGTTATTTCTTTGTGCACTTTTTCTGCTACCTGAGGATGTATACATAGAGTACATATAGAACTCATCAAAACTGATCTGCTGCTGGTCCCGTGCCTCTGGGTCCTCACAGTGTGATTCTGGATGACATCAACAATCAGTGTTTATGACTTCGCATTAATAGGCTTTAGTGTGAGCTGAACTACCACTAAAGACAAACAAATGAATTTCCCAAATATAGAATGAATAAAATATGTATCTTTTATCTTTTAATCTTTTTTGTGAATTCAAAGTATCTTTCATTTATTTTTTGAAAAATATGCATAACTGATTCTAGTTGAAGCAATGAATATGACTTGTCATGTAATTGCATCAGTGTGTATTACACAAGTTCATGATAAATCTTTTGCAAACAAACGTGGATTGTGGAAACAGAACTTTTTGGAAAACTGTTGCATATAACGGCCTCTAAAAAGTAATTTTGCTGGTTTCCAGAATGGTTCTGAATATTGGGCTCTTTCTGTGTGGAGTTTGCATGTTCTTCCTGTGTCTGCGTGGGTCCTCCACTTTCCTCCCACAGTCAAAAGGAATGCATGTTAGGTTAACTGGTTACCAATTAGTCTGGCATCTTGTGTAAAGTGCTTTGAACGGTCAGGAAAATTAGAAGCGTGTTATGCACATCATGCTAAAAACGGAGTGTTGTCTAATGACCTGCCTGATTGTCTGCTTTGCTCTTCTTCCCTGCTGTCCTGACACAGTTACACTGAAGTTAGTACAAAAAAAAAAATACAGAAATTATTTACCCCTTCAATTTCTCCAGGATCTGCATGCATTCAAAACTCTGAGGCTGGCTGCAAAGATTCTGGCTAGCCCTTCACACCCATCACACAAGCTTTTTTTTTATACGCTCTCTTCTGGTTAGAGGCTGTTGTCCATCAGGACCAAAGCCTCAAGCCACAAGAAGTTTATTTTTCCTTCAGCAGCTGACCTTATCAACAAGGCCCAGTGCAGCCTCTTGACAGACTTATCTTCCCACTCTCATAGATACTGCATTTAAAAAGTGTCCACGCGTCTTTCATTACGTTACATTAACGCACATTTTTTGTGAACTATTATCCTTGCACCCTGCACATATCTTACATATCACGGCATGACCATATGCACATTTCATTGTTCATATTTTTGGGATTTCTCTGCATAAACTGCTCATCTCCTTCATGTAATCCATGTTTTACAGATCCTTTGCAGATTTATTGTAAATATTTCTCCTGTAGGTTTACTATGTGTATTTTCTATGTGTTTCTTGACTTGCAGTAGCTGCTCTTGCTGCTCATGTTAGATTCATAATGAATGTTATGTGCTAAAATTAAAAGACAAATTCACTAAAGGCTGTGTTAGCTTCAAACAGCATCATCTTCACTATCTGCTTTGTGTGTATATTACCTTTTCCCATATAACTGACCACTGGACCACACAGGTATCATCATGTGAGTGTGTCCTAGAACAAAAGAGCAGTCGCTGACTCAGCTTCCTCCAATCTGCATAGTGACTCCCCCTGGAGGCCTGCATGTTCACTCACACACAGATGCATACACCCGCTGCCTGAAGCTCTTTTTGCATTCTCATGTTAAAAGTCGGTTGCACAAAGCAGATAGGAAAATGATCTTTGCATTATCCCTAGAGCACTTTATAATTTAATGGAGTCAGCAGACAGAATGAGATGTTTCAGCCTCAGGCTGGTTCTTCATGGCTGCAGAGTGAGCAGGCACAGGGTGGAAGCACTGAAAGTATGGGAGATCCGTATGATTGGTCATGTTTTAATTGTCTGCCCAATTTCAAAGTTAAAGTTAAAATATGTAATTTACCAGTCACAGCACACAAGATAAAAACATACAAATGGGGTTAAAGGTTAAAAATATGAAATTCTAAATGTTGGTATTTATACAAGGGAGTGTCTTTGCCGCTGTCAGTAAGTAAAAAAAAGTCAAAGTTGTTACATCACCATGGATGTCCTCAGAAATTTGTCCTCCTAGAGTTCCAAGGCTGATGATTTATTGGCACTGCAGTTGTCATTTTCACATTTCTAGACTGTGATGTATTGCACTCTGTGATCGCTAACGGAAAGCATTGCGTGCCATGACCACTTTCACCCCAAAGCAAGGATTGATTTCAAACACAACCTGCGTGCTAACTGGAAGCTCCAGAACCAGCACAAAATGACCTTAGTGAAACATAGTGAAACTGTCGACTGCTGTTTTCAAAGCAATGCCAGTCCCTACACGTTTTCTCCAGACTTTTATTCTTTTCTTTGTGTGTTGCTGCTAGAGGGCAGTGTTTACCGTCTCATTGTAAATCAAAGCAGCAGTGCTTTTCAGTGGCGCCATCAAACCTTCTGGATCTGTGTTTAGGAAAGCTATCTAATGCCCCTCTTAGCATCCAGAGGACAGATGTTGGGGAATTCATTATCTGCTTTAAGACTGCTCAGCTGGACTTTCAGAGCCCAGAACCACAGCATTAGTGTTTTTTGTCACAACTACATCTGCGATAAACTCAAAGTCTGAAGTGCAATACCATTTTGAAATTTATTTTCTGTTATTTTCAGGTAAACTATGAACATGTTAGCATCCTGTGTGGATGACTGACTCAAAATACAAACCACAAGCACAACTGTCAAGCAAACAAGCTCGGTTTGGGATGGTCTGGGGGTAAAAGACAACTATGAACAGGTCACTCATAGTCTGGTCAGTCTAACTCAAAAAGTGCTCAATAAGTTAAATAAATAACACCTAATAATGATTTGTAAGGTAATGCAATATATTGTACACACATTTATATAGTACTAAGACTAGTAATATAGTCATGCTATCATTCATCTTACTTCATCATTTGTTTGTCCAATAAAAATGACTAAACCCGTGATTTTATTTGCACTCTTGTGTATTTTGTGTATTTATGTATTTTGTTGTTCAGCACTTTGGTCGGCACTTGCTGTTTTTTTTAAAGTGCTTTATAAATAAAACTGGCTTGGCTTGGCTAATTTTATACCGTATAGCCTTATCATAGCTAATAATACACAAATCTGAAAACACAACATTCCTTACAACATGTATGTAAGCATCAGTTTCAGGTTTCTAGTAACCATTAAAATATTGTATGTGGTCCAAGATGCAGCGCGCACAGACCCAGCGGCTCACGGCTCTTCGTCTCCGTGCTCTTTTTTTGGACTTTTTCTATTTCTTAATTGTTAGTTTTTGTGCATTCTCCAATCTCATTGTACATCCTGTATAATAACAATAAAGGCATTCTATTCACTACACAGACTATAATAATATCTAAAAAAAACAATTTCAAAATTTCATTTGGAATTTTACACTATGTAGACTGATCAATTTTATAGATACATTATACCTATGAGTGAATTTGCATAAACTGAGTCTTGATTGAATCTTACAGACTTTGAGCTTGGTTGGGGCTGCCCAGGGGGCAGAAAGAGAAACCCAAAACAGAAGATTTGAAATGTGAAGCACATTTATTTTTCTACCACATAATGTAAGAAGCAGTTCTGGCCTACACCTTTCACAGGCAGATTTCAATACTATTAAGCTTGAGCTGAGTTCCATTCCATTCAATTCCATTCAATTGCATTCAATTCAGTCCAATTCAATTCAAACTACAGTCCTCTCAAGATGCTTTATAATGTAAGGTAAAGGCCCTGAAATAATACAGAGACAACCCCAATCTGCTTTATACTGCACAATTGTGAATTATACGAGGGAATCAAGCACTTCTGATTTGTAGCTTTTTTTAGAGGAGCCGCAGAATCCAGTGAGAATTTAAAAATATTGAGAGCAGAGCTAGCTGCTCTGCACTGTGTTGGCACATGGCACTGAAGATAACAGGGAAGGAATTATATCCTTAAACTTAGGTACAGAACTTTCAGAAAGACTTCTACTGTAATAAAATGTGTTCCCCACAAGTAATCAGTAATCACAGAAACAAGACCAGAAGTAAAACTAAACAAGTCTGACAATGTAAAACAGGAAACGGGGAGACAAGAACGCAGACTTGACTCCGGAGGAAGGCATAAGAATGAATGTGAACACAAAGAACCAAGACACGTGCACGGACACAGAGGGAGGAAATGAACTAAGCAGCAGAACCGAAAACATGATTAAAGATGCTCAAATGGAAACAAAGGGCAAGAAACCAAAACCCAGGGATCACAAAAATGATGAGACAAAACCTCAAAAACACAAGAACACTGGGCCAAAGGCCCAGGACCGTGACAAAATGTTGCTATGTGCATCTTAAAGGTTTATTTTGATGCTTATTTTATTCTGATGCATCATGGACAGTTTAAGCTTAAATTACCATCCTTGTGAATTGATTTACTTATAAATGTACTGAATCACTCTTGAATCAATTGCACAGTATGACATGAAAGGTATTTATACACAGTGGGACATACACTTGGGGCTTATTTTGTGCATTGCGGACATGGAAAGAGGAATGTACTGAGATACTTTCATTAGTTTAAAAATTAAAGAGTTTGAATGCTGGATTAGGCATGAAAAAGATTTTATGCATCATTTTATTGTTCATCTGTTGAATGACATCAGAAATAAGCTTTTTCTAATTAAAAATCTTGATACATTTGGAGGCTTACATCACTTGTGCCTTAATTAATTAACTAGATATTAATTCATGCAACACATATTGTATTCCAGTCATCGTCATTTGATCATGTTTGTGTCTTCTATACTGTCAGTTTTTAGCACACGGGACAGGCTACAAGACTTGATAGCACATAGCATACCAGATTCAAATGAACCCACCTTTATTTGGCTTAAGGAAAAGAAAAAACTACAGTGTACAAAACAAATCCATGAATCTAGCAATATACAGTACTGTTTAAAAGTCTCAAGCCACCTCTAATTTCTTTATATTTTGCTTGGAAAACAGGGAATTGGGAAATCTCAGCAAAAATCTCCGTGCATCACCTGCTTATCATGGTGAAGGAGTTTGTGTGTCCCAATGATTACAGGGGTCATGTTGAGCTTTTGTCCCCTGGTAGGGTCTCCCAAAGCAAATTGGTCCTAGGTGAGAGGCCAGACAAAGAGCAATTCCAATTACCCTTATGAGAGATCAAGGAAACTGTTTTCCCTGCCAGGGATAGGGTTACCAGGGCCCCAGCCTAGAGCCTGGGCGAGTTGCTTGAGGGAGAGTGGCTGGTGCCTCGGCCTGAGACCTTGGGGCCAGGCTGGGTGTAACCCGAAGAGGAGACATGGGGCGTTTGTCAAACCTCGAGTACGCGAGTACGTACTCGCGTACTCGACAGTTCGTACTCGCCTAGTTCGAACTCGCAGACTTACACAAGTCCGAACTTCCCAAGTACGGGGAATTATTTTGCATTTGGAACGCCAGCGTACTTGATGACATCACAGCTCAGCTCCAGTGCTTCTATTACCTTCCAGCTTAAATTTACTGATTGCTCGGTTTTAAAAAACATCATTTCTGAATAAAAACATTATACATGTATATACAGCTCTGCTGCTTACTGAAAAAAGACAGGTCAAATATTAAATTTGTTATTTTTATTCCCGAACACTTCCACTTCTTACAACAGACAGGTGTTTAGAATTCAGTCAAATAAATATTAACATTATAAAACATAATTTGATCATTTCTGGAGCAGGTTTGTCATCAGTGATCACGATCTCCATTAACAGCATCAACATGCGGCCGCGATATGCACCGTTTCGTCGGTGAAAAGGCTCT
>VUQK01041287.1:0-10065 GCA_015106715.1 Bujurquina vittata
GGGTTGTGTTTGGGGGGTGAAGGGGGGGGGGGGGGGGGTATCTAAAGACACCACTAAGGGATTCAGCCCACTTGGTCCCGCTCTACACACAGCAGCATAAAACCAGCAAACCTGGAGTTCAATGACTCACTGGATGGTCTCAGAGAAAGTGCTGTCTCTGCATCATGGCACACCTGCTCAGGCACTTCATGTGCATGAGCAGTTTTCTCTTGATAATGTTGGATTTCTATTAAGATTGTGCCAAAGATACAGCAGGCATGAATGGAGAGATGAGAACAGAAGCCGCCTGCAAGGAACAAAGGACGGCTGGCTTCTTCCTCAGGAAGAGGAAATGATGAGACTGAAGGCAGGATGGGAAGTGCTTCAGTTGCCAGTTCCTTACGGTGTTCCCAGAACCTGGAAGTCCTCATCAACACTTCCTGTAGCAAAAATATCAAAACCGCAGTTCTTATGGAAGATGCTCATTTGCGTGTACAGCAAAGAGTCCCCTGTGATAAACGCTGCAGCATCATCTATGACCAGCTCCACGGGGAGGCTGAGACGCTCTGACGTGGACGCATTGAGGAGAGATTTCGAGCTGTTTGTTCTGGTATTTTTTTTTTTAGAACACAATCAGCAGGACTGTAAACACAGGCAACAGCCACACGGTATGATGCAAATTTGGGAGTTCCAAGCAGTGGGAACGGTTGAGACATCCTCAGAGATGCGTCACACCCTCTTCATGGTGAACACACCTCCCTACCATCAGGATGGAGGTACAGGCCACCACCCTTGCAAACCGGTCACACCCAGAGGTCTTTTATACTTTGTAATAGAGCTCTGTTGAAAGAATCCAGGTGAAATATGATGCTGTGCTTTTTGAGGAGTCCTCTTCATGGAGCAATTTCTTCTTGCTACTGTGCGTAACTGTTATGTCATAATGCTTGCATTTGTCTGACAGAACACAAATGGAATTTCCAAAAGGGCAATAAACATGAACTGAATTCAATTATAAGTCTACATTCAAAAGCTGTAAATAGTCGAGTTTGCCTCTGCAGGGCTGAGTGACACGGGCCAATAGCAGCCATCAACATTTCACCATTTCTCCCCTTTTTACTCCCCAGTGATGATACAGGGGTTCACTTAGACTCAGTTATTACTTCCTGTCACTCTCCTTCACGTCTAACATGACGGGCAGACGGTGTGATGAAGGAGTTCCGCTCTGAGCGTCTGGTTCAGGTAGTCTGCCTCACCTCAGCAGCCTGTCGTGAGATCTGAGCCAGGAGTAATGCAGAGGTCAGAGGTCAGCACCTCATGGTCACCTGTGCGTGTCACTGACATGTTAAAGTCAGTAACACTGAATTCAGCAGCTTAAACGCCTTTGCACATAATTTTACACTGAACAAATTGATTTTCCAAATGATTTCATCATAATTAGCACATTATAGGCCTGTCACAGTGACTATATCATTTTTATGTGCCATGTTCACCCCAAACAATCGCAGTGAAAACAGGCGTGCACGCCGCCGTCCTCCCTTCACAGTAAACATGCTCGTGAAAGTATGAACAGGCAGGAACGTGACGCCCTCTTACTGAGAAATGCCGGCAGGGTGAGATTCCCAGCATTCAAGGAGGCCGTAGAAACATGTTCACATTTCTAGGACGGCGTCTTTTCACCTCCATCGGATCATCTTCCCAAACTAAACTTCCAGTTTTTCCCTACAGAAACTAAAGGAGCCGTCACATGACGTCTTAATCGTTTTAGAGGAAGCGAATCACGCTCAGACCTGCAGAGAGTCAGCTGCTTTTCCTCTGCCAAAGATCTGGAGGGAGGTTCAAAGAATTCCTCTGATCTTTAGCAAACTGGCAAATTAAAGAGTTTAAATCCAGGAACTTTTACTGCAGAGGTGGAGATGAATCAATCATGTTCGGACTGATACATTTAAAAGAATCTGGACGACCACGAGCCTAAAACTCAACATCCATTCAGAGGATTTGGGGTTTTTTCCCCAGTCATGTGCTGCTGTAAAACCTGCAGCACTAATTCAGCCTGCTGGGCCTAAACTTGGAGCCAGACGGAGTTTAAAATCAGAGTTTTGCTTTCAGATCATTCAAACATTCCACGAGTTACAGATATAGGCCACAAATTCCACAGCATCAAACTCCATGATGCTGGCACAGGTACGGTTTTCCATCTGTCTACAAGGCTTATCTCCTGTTCTTGATAAAGGCTGACTGATTAGTTCTGCTCTGTCTGCAGCCACATAAACATCCCCCACAAACCGAGAAACGCACGCAATTAGAAGGTAAAAGGTCGCCTGGATTAAAGAAAGGCTCACAACACAACCCATGGTGTGCGAAAACATTCAAATCATGGTTTTTAAAAATGACACTCGGTGTTGGGAGGAAGCAGGAAATTGGTGCATATAAAGCTGAAGAAACGTCACCGAAACAATCAGCACCAAATGTTCCGTACGAGGAAATAAATTCATTTCTGGATCCTAATTACCGACCCAAAGTCTATAAAACTACAATTATATGAATTAGCCTCCCACCCGCTGAAAGGACCGCAGTAAGCGGAATTTCCCGTCCGCGCTAAGGTTACCCAGCTAGTAGTACCCAGGAAAACGCCCAAGAGCCTCGGACCGTCCAGCCCGCAGGGTCCCCTCCTGCCGCACATCCAGGAGGCCGTCAGGAGGAGCGGGGAGCCCGGATTATTGCTGAGGTTACCCCAAAAGAGACAATCGCGCAGGCACAGAGAAATGAAGGCAGGTGCGGTGCGAGGCTAGCCGCTAGCACGGTTAGCCGCGCTCCGCGGGCACTCACACGTAGATGATGGACATTAAGTGCATGAGCCACAGCACGAAGAACAGGATGAAGCCGAACACGGCGAAGCCCTGCATGGCGAGGTCCAGCAGGGCCATGGCTGTCCGGGGGGCCGCCTGGGAGCGGGGCCGGCTGGAGTCACACGGGCTCGGGCTGTAGTCGAGCAGCTGACCTGCCTCGGAGGACAGGAATCCGGAAGCGGGAGCGGAGGCTTCGGCTCTTTTACGCCAACAATTCGGCTTCCGGCTCACGGCGGAGGACGTAAGAAAGCAGCCCGGGTGAGGAGCTCCGATGACGGGGCCAAAGCCCGGCTCGGTCCGGAGGTAGTGGTATTCCAGTGTTGGTGCGGGTGTGAGGGGTTTGACAGTCAGCAGTAGTGATATGAGTTTGACGCCGAAGCTCCGATCCTTGCTTCCATCTCCAAGTTGCCTTCGCTTTTGAACCACTGCTTCAAAGCGTGATTTGCAGCAGAGCAAGTTACGTAAACGATGACGTAAGAAGCAGCGACTGCTTCGGTCCCAAATGGATCCCGTTTTATGATATTTACCGTCAAAAAGACGTAATTTATGGTGGCTGAGTGGTGAAAGCCGGCGACCATTTACATATACCGCGTTGCGGTGCGCGCGGCGCAGGTTCGAGTCCCGGCCTGTCGCCAATTTGGCCGCGTGTCTTCCCCAGTATCCCCCCCGTTTCCTGTCTCCCCCCACTGTCATAAAAAGCCGCTGTGGCTAAAAATACATAATTTATGATTTAATTATGGACAGTGAAAAAGATGACTTCTTAGAAAATACTATTGTGGTTCTGGGAAAAGCATATCTTCATATCTCTAAGGTTAGGAGAGTTTAATGGTTTTCTACTGTACATAAAAGCCATTAAAAATGGAGAATAAAAAAGCTAAATTGTTATTTGATATGATCAAAGAATATAATTTGCCAGAAAAGCCCTGACACTGTTGAGTCCTAAGGCTGCTCTTGTTTGCTCTGTTTACTTTGTTTTCATGTTTGTTGGCTTTGTTCGCTGCTTTAAATAACCGCTGCCTTTGACTGTGTAGTTTTCGATATCATTTTATACGCCTTAATGTTTGTACAAATGTAAATAATTGTGTATAGTTTCTTGTGGTGTTTTTGGTCCCACAACAGCTTCAAATCGCGAGGTGAGTCGATGCGAGACTGGCTTCAGGAGGCTTGCGCATGCCAAAACACACCTTAAAGGTAACCGACACACCCCACCACAGGTGGGTTTGCTGTAGGAGCTGCTGCTGTTATCATCACTGCTTTTGGTCGGTCAACATGGAGCCACATCGAGATGATCAGTCCCAATGAGGTGAGAACTTAATCAATAAGCAACTCAGTCGGGGCAGCTCTGGCATCACTTAAGACAGATGCTCATCCTCTCTCTTCTGAGGAATATGAAACAATCGCAGCAGGTCTCCAGGTGCTCTCCCCTTTCTATGCAGCAACTGTGGAACTGTCCCAGGAGAAGAGGGTGTCAGGTTCATGGTGATTCCACTTGTGAAAATGTTATTTCATGCAACCCAGGAAGTCCACACATGTAACGGCAACACTTCTTGGACAGAATATCACTGCAACCCTCATAAAGAAGTTTGACAACCTTGAGTGCTCAACTGTCCTGTCACTCGCCGCACTGCTGGATCCCAGATTTAAAGCCATCGGATTTTACAGTGCAGAGAAACTTAGAGCTGAATGTGCAGCACTGGTCAGGCACACACGATGGAGACTCCATCATTCATCTCAACCAGCAACAACACCACAAAATCCAACCTCCACAGATAGTTGTAAGTTGATAATTATGAACACACACACACACACTGAAACTTGCTTCCAACCTTTGGACAAGTTTTGATGGAGATGCTAAAGAGCTCCCAGGAATCATGCATGGGATGCCACAGTTGAAGTTCAGAGATCCGTGTCTGATCCTCCCTTGCAGAGATCGGAGGATCCTCTGGCCTCTGAGCACAGAAATGTTCGTCCGCATTTGTTCTTGTTGGCTAAACAATATTTGTGCACACCAGCCTCATCTGTTCCCTGTGAACGTGTTTTCTCAAAAGCTGGAGAAGTTGTGAGCAAAAACTGTGGAAAAAACTCTTATTCTTAAATAAAGCCTCTGGATTCCCATCCCCAAATTTCATGACTCTGAGTTATAATAGCACACCCACCTTCCCTGCACCTGTTTCCTAAAGCCCAGCCTTTCTCAAGCCCCAGATCCTGGCCAACATGTCTGCTGAATCAGCTCAACAGTGTTTGCTGTCTCCTGTTTCACCGCTAGATGCCACTGAAACGAACCTTTGAATGAATGAAGCCGTGTTCAATACAATTGGCAGTGGTTCAGTTCTGCTTTATTGCTTCATTTGATCATCACTAGTCAGCAGACCGACTCACGGTCAGCTAACCAGAAAAAAAAAGGGGGGGGGGGGGTCAAAACAGTACCAGACTTCCAGAAAGCTTCAAAATAAGGGCTGTCATTAAAAATGTCAAACAGGTTTATTTTTATTCGTTGTTTTTGTATTTTAGACTTTTACGCACTAAAATACTTAATTTTTCTACATGGGGCGCCTGCTTTTTGTGAATTGGCGCTATATAAATAACATTCAAGCCCAAACCTGCGCAGTTTATTTTATTGTGCATACAGAAGGAACATTTGTGAGGAAAGGTGAAGGCTCATTGAACACAAAGGCTTCTCTGTATCCTCACCCAGTCAGGTGAGTTAGAGCAGAGCTTCCCTCACTTTCCTGAGACGATGAATGAAATGAGAGGAGGCGGCATGAGGAAACTCAGCAGGTTCCAAGTCTGATCACCTGAGCAGGTAACTCGAACGTCTTCAGGCACGTTCACAGCAGCGAGGGAAAGAATGAATCACCGACAGGTCGAGCTCAGGTTTCATCTGAGGAGACATGAACATTTAAGGACAGAAACACGATCTCCTGCTTTTTACGCCCTAATTCATATTTGCTGCATTCATTTATGATGTAAGCACCTTTATTCGTGTAAAAAGAAAAAAGCACAAGTTTAAAGCCAGGTGGACAATACCAGCTCACTGTGAGGTGGTTGGAACACCTGTTAAAATGAGGAATGTCATCATCTGTGCCATGATAAACACTTCCAAAGCTTTTTTCCCCACAGAAGTCAAACTTTTACCACCATAAGAAGACTTCATGTTGCAGCTTCATGTTGACCTGAAGCTCCTCGCAGTGATCACATTTGTTATCATCAGCCTCATGTTTTAAAGTCACCTCACGTTCTTTTTTTTATCTCGTCACTTCGTGCTCCGGATTTCTCAAGCTTGCTGGATGACGTCACTGGTTTCACTGCAGATCTGACAGATGATTCACGTGCAGATACTCCACGCCTTTAAACACATTTGTCTCTGCCAATGTTTTCCTCACCGCTGAGAAACATTCAGCGCTTCTGCTCTTTGTGGTCTGCTGGTGCCACATTTCCCGTTTCAGATCACTCGCTCTGATAACAGGAGATTCTGCCTTTTGTCTCAGCAAAGATAAGCTCATTCATGCACGTCATTCACTCATATCTGCAGAATGCTTTTTAGAAAGTCTGCATCTCAAATGTGTGACAACAGGAACTGAGATTAATGAGCCAACAGGAACATGTGACCCTCCAAACAGCAGCTGCCATCTTATCACACTGTCAGCCTTTTGTCTTCAGTGTGCTCTGAACACCTGCACAGGTGGAGCAGCAGGTCCTGGACCCCTGCTGTGGCGAGCTCTTGAAACCTGCGTGCTGAGCTTCATCCAGAGGACTTATCCTCTGAGAAGATGAACTTTCACCTCCAGGACAGCATTTCATTTGAGTGTGTGCTGCTCTTTTTTAAACCTTTATTACATCTTTGGCTCCTGTCCTCCACCTCCTCCATATTTACGTATCCTGGCCCTCCACTGTGGATGAGCTCTTAGTCTGATTAACTCAGGTTGATTGACCCTTGGTCCACCTTGTGGCCCAAACTGGTATTACACCAAACGATTTTACCTTCAGCTGAAATCTCTTCAAACTAAAGCACGGCTGTTTGTGTTCTCTTCAAAGTAAGTTACAGCACTTGTTTCCTCACATTTTGATGGTGTTTTAATTCAGTTTGGAACATTTTACAGTATTTGTACAATCAGTGTCTTAAGAAAAAAATCAGTGTGACCCTCAGACGACATTTAAAACAACTGATTGGGGTTTTCATCATTATCGCAGGTTTTTCTATTGTGTTTTAAACGAAGCTCTGAACTCGAGTTATCTAAAAAACGTGACTTGTCACGTTTTTTTATTTGGGTTTTCCCCGGCTGGCGTGTCTGCTGCAGGTTTCTTCTGAATGGACCACGAGCACTCTGCGTTCTCCTTCCAGCTCGCCTCCTGCGTGTTATAAACTTCCTGTTGATCACAGGCACACAATCAATAATCAAACACGTGACGGCACGCCGCTCCGACGGGCTCTGAGCTCTCACCTTCTTCCAGATGGGGATGTTAGCCTTCAGCTGGCTGATGCAGTGCTGGATCGCCTGCTGGCTGTCATGGCGGTGAGGAGATGAGATCGCCATGACAACGCTGGCCTCGCCCACCTTCACCCACCTGACGGAGGAAGTCAAAGGTGTGTCTTATTTAAATTCAAACCCACAGCAGCAGCGGGGCCTCGCGGACCTGAGCCCTCACCCGAGCCTGTGGTGGACGCAGACGTGCGTCACGCCGGACCAGCGCGCTCTGATGTCAGCACACAGCTTGGTGAACTCTGATTGGGCCATGGGCTCATAAGCCTCGTACTCCAGACCAACCACCTTCCTGCCATCCTCCTCATCCTCGCGGGTCGTACCTGTATGCGCCCGCACGCACACACACACAAACACACACATTATTTCCAACATTGTGAGGACTTGTGCCCCGCCCCCTCACCTGGTCCTGAACCAGCGAGCTGCTCTCTAAAGAGCTCCATGTCCCTAAGACACGGTTAATTATCAAACCTCTGTTTATAAAACATCAGAGGAGCTGAGCACATGTCAGGTAAATGTAACCATTTCCTCCAACATTCATATATTTGGACAATAACTGCAGAAAACATTAAAGCTGAAGAGTTAATCTGTTTCAGAAAATCTGAATATTTTAATCTTCCTCCAAAATATCAAAGCTCTGTCTCCAGATGTTCTGATACTTTATGCTGCTCTTAACTGCTTTAGTTAAATTACAGCTTTGCTTTTTGCAACAAGTATTTACAATTATTGTAAAACATTTCCTCAAACATTAATTATGAGTGCAATTTCATGTATAACATGCTTCCTTTGATTTGTTTCTAGCATGAATAAAGTTGTGCGGCATTCTCAAATTTTCCTTCTTTCTAAAAATATTGATATTTATTTCACACAAAATTACAATAAATTTCTTGTAATTCTGAAAGTTTTGGGAAATTCATCCTGTTTCTGTAAAATGTCCATACAGTGTTTTTATATACATTTATTTATTATTTATATGTATATTTTAAAATATTTGCAGAGAATAAAATTGTGTTAACAGTGATTCAAAAATTTAAAAAAATGTAAATATTCTAACATTTTCACAATATCTCTGACTTCCTGAGAAGTCCTGACTCACTTCCTTCTAAAATATTAATAAACTAAATAAGAGCCACAACTTTACGCAAAATGAGTTTAAATAAAGTTTTCACTGAATGGACAAGCCCCAGACTATATTTCCCAATTACTCATCAAACATACTGCTTCCTGTTTAATCAGGCCTTTTGTTGACATTTTTGATCCTTTTAACATGGTGTTTTATTTGTTTTGATATTGTGTTTTAATCTCTGTACAGCGCTTTGTGATTTTCTGTCTGTGAAAAGCGCTTTATAAATAAACGTTACTTACTTACTTACATTTTCAGTAACATAGAGATGAATAAAAATCAAACCAAAGGCATCTGAGCAGAGGAAACTTCACCTTCAAAATAAGAGTGAGTAATAAAGAGGAACTAACCTATAAATACTGAAATGGCGCCACAGGAAGGGCTGCCCACGGCATCGACCACTTCCTGCACAGACAGCCAATCACGGCTCAGCTTCAAGATGTCTCTCGGCCAGTCTGGCATCTCTGAAAAACAAACTGTGTTTATCAAACTGTATCGTTAATTTATCATTTTCTAAAATCAAAACAGGAGAATATGCTTTCATTTTTAAATTCTCCAGTGGAACAGGAAGTGAGGCTCTGATTGGCTGCTGCTGATCAATTATTTACCGTCTCTCTCAAGCCTTTTATCCCCCGCTGAGCGG
The DNA here is from genome assembly GCA_015106715.1 of Bujurquina vittata. Taxonomy (NCBI): domain Eukaryota; kingdom Metazoa; phylum Chordata; class Actinopteri; order Cichliformes; family Cichlidae; genus Bujurquina; species Bujurquina vittata. Next base: position 9,073 of record VUQK01041287.1, read on the forward strand.
CGGCACCACGGCGACTTCGTCTCCGTCTCGCAGAGTCACCACCTGGTCGCCGATGGCGACGTACTCCTGACGAACCGCCAACACAACGCCGTCCCGGAGCTCGCACAACCTGGACACACAAACGCGTCAGTGATGACTGTTCACACGCACGCTCACCTGTTTCTTCTTTTTACCTTGGGTGTCGCTGTAGCAACAACGTCCAAAGGTCGAGGCTGCTGATTGGTGTTGGCACGGCAACAGTTTGCTCCTCCTTCACACCCGTCAGCTCGACGCTCTTAGCAAAGTACAACACACACACCTGAAGGAGGGAAGGAAAAAGGGAGCAAATGAAGAATAAAAAAAGTCTCGCACAGACTCTGAAGTCCTACCGACATTCATGCTGATGATCGGGGATTTTACACCCTTTATGGGGTCAGGGGCCCTAGAGAGAATCTGTTTTTACAGGATATATTAACACTCAGGAGAACGTTCATACAAGGTCACAGGAAATGGTATCATACCATAACATAACAAATCATACCTGTAACAAATGTATTAGTACAAAAGAATCACCATACTTGCTCTTTGGGTCAAAAAATGTATCAATGGTGATAAAAGTGTCTGTGAGGCATCAATTTTCATTGTTATGCAGGTGATACTCAGCTTTACCTGTCCATGAAGCCAGCTGACACACATCAATTAGGTAAACTGCAGGAACGTCTTAAAGACATAAAGGCCTGGATGACCTCTAATTTCTATAAACGGACACAAAGTGTGCATTTGTCGTCCTGCTCGTAATCGCCGTGTGTGTTTCCCTCTGTGCTGCACGCAGATGCTGCAGGAGTTTGTTTGGACCGCAAAATGTGATCGCAGCACAAGAAAGGGGAGCTCTCTTCCACCTGTCTCTCCCCTCAGATTATGGGTTTTTCCATAATCAAGCAGCCCTAAAATAAACACTGTTGTTTCATAGTTTCATTTCCATGCAGCAAACAAACATAAAGGGCACAAACGCGG
>VUQK01041291.1:0-11597 GCA_015106715.1 Bujurquina vittata
CTCTGCAGTATTGTTGTGTCTTTACCTACAATATAAAGCGCCTTGAGGCAACTGTCTGTTGTGAATTGTTGTGAATTGATTTGATTTGATTTGATTTAAAAGAACTTGAAGCCTCATGGCGACGCAGCAGGTCGAAATGATTAACGGGCCGAACACCGAGTGGTTTAAGCCGGGCTTAAAAAAAAAAAAAAAAACAAACCTCTGAAGGAGATGGATGAAGCTAAAAATCACATAGGCATGTGCTGGCATAAGAGTCAAGTCATTTGTGAATTAAATAATAATAAAAATGTACCAAGTCCACATTTTGTGATGAGAGCATTTAAAAAGATTCTGTTGTGCAGCTTTGCAAACTAACCCGTTTTACATTCTGGCTTCAGAGAACCAACGAGCTGCAAAACAGGCTTGTGCCCGTGGTTTTCGCTCATAACCAATCAACAGGCCAAAAATCCCCTCGGAGCACTAAACACAGAACCGTCTCAAAGCGGGAGCCAGCGACATAGGCGGCTGGAGCTGCCAGGCTTCATCGGGATATCTGCAGTCCCGGAACTGGACTTCCGGACTGAGTTTTTGCCATTTGATTTGATTTGTCAGATAATTCCATTTTTAAAAAATCCTCCAAACGCTGTGAGGCACCGAGCATCACTTAGAAAAACCCCAACATCCGTCACAGTTCGTGAAACAAGCAGCAGCGAATAACATGCAATCAATAAGTGTGCTTCCATCGCCCATGCCTGGACTGCATTTATCCCCAAAATAAGGATCATGGAAGCAAAGCAGCCCGAACACCGACAACACGTGACGAGCACAAACAAAACTGAAAAAGATGAGCAGCATGATGATCCGGGGACATGAAAAGGGTGTGAAATGAGCCCCAGTCAGTTTGGATCCGAGCCTTACCTCTCCTTCAAATCAAGGCTGCTTGAAGATGAAAATCAAAAGACAGAAACAGTCAAGTCCTCTGCCATAATTCACTTTGTGCAGCTTGTGGTTCAATTAAGTTGCTTTTTCTGCAGCAGACTTCCTTCTATCCAAAGGAAGAACATAATGAGCCCGAGTACATCTCCTAGATTGAAATTACTTTCATCTACTGTCAAGAATATTTCATCCTTATCAAACATCAGCTTAGTTTTATCTAGTTGAGGAACAGAGTTATGGAGCAAACATCTGAATGGAGATAGATTTCAGAGTGACTCCAGTAAGAAGCAGCAATCAGAGGCCATTAACCTGATCCCTGAAATCAGAGCTATAGCAATTTTCACACCTGAACTTTGGGAAGAATCCGATTCCTTTCTCGCAGCAGGGCTCACTGTGGTTGAGATGGGGGGGTATCAGGATTGAGTGCAGGAGGCTTCAGGGTTGCACCGATGGACGTGATCTCAGGGGTCAGTGATGGTCACAGTGATTGCCATCAGTTTATAATCAAGGCAATATTTAAGCACAGAAGCGCTGACGTCAGTCTCACAGGCACCTCCTCCAGTTTTTCTGGGGGGGCATTGAGGCATTCCCAAGAAATCTGAGACGTCATCTCTCCAGCGTTTTCTGGACACGCCCCGGAGCCTCCTTCCAGACACTTCACTGAGGAGGCACTGCTGAAGGACTGAGCTCCTCAGCCGGTCTCTGAGGGAGAAGCCCAGGCACAGGTCGGGATCACGGGTGAAGGTGGGAATGTAGTTTGCACGTTGGTTTGGCAGCCTGGCTTTCACACCCTCTTTGCCACAACAGACTAGTGCAATTTCCACATTACTACAGCTGCTGCACAAATGCATCAGTCATTCTCCTGCCCTTCTTCTTCTCTCACTCACAAACAAGACCATGAGATTCTTAAACTCCTCAACCTGAGGCAGCAACTCACTCGCCCTCCGCCCTTTTCCGGTTGAGAACCACGGCATCAGTTACCAATTCTCCTCCCTCAGCTGATACCTGCACCAGTGCAAGTTGGAGGCCATCGCTCGATGAAGCCAACAGAAGCACATCGAAAAGCACAGTAATGGAGGTTTCAGGATCACCTTCGTGTTCATCAACTGGCTGCACATAAAAACTCTGCCCCTCCCCCCCAAAAAAAATTCAAAAAATTCCACACTACCAACCCAAGGCCTTCTAAACATGTGGTTCATCGGACTCCCACATGCAGAGCTGGGCAAAGTGCTCGTTTACAGTTCTGTGGCTACAATGAATCGTGTTTGCAACACAGACACGTCTGGGTGTCAGAAATGCTCGTGTACATAAAAAAACCTACCACAAATCCACAGGGGGAAAAAAAAAAAAGATGGCTTTTATAAACGGCAGAACCTGAATGGAAATATCAGTTTTATAGTGCTACACAATTCCAGTGTTGTGCTGTCTGCACATCAGAAGACCTGCAAAAAGACTGCTAATGGTATATCTGCCATTTGATAAATCATTGTTTAGAATGCCATCCATGACAGTAGAAATGAAATCAATTATTCAGGAAGTGAGAAAAAAATATTCAAGCAAAACTGTGTAAAGGCTTTCCCATAAGACTTTGTCTGAAGGAAATACCGTACTGAGGTACTGAGTACCGAGGCCAGGATTATCTATTTTAACCTAGAGTTTTATAAAAAGTTGGAAGCTGCTCGGTCGGCGCCGTCTCACCTTTGGACTGGTTTCCTTATTGCAGAGGGCAGTTGTGCGTGCTGAAAGTGGCGCCCTTGTATAACAATTCCTTGTGAAGACGTGGGACTGATGATGAAATAGTTGGGTCTGTTAGACATGGAGGGGGGCGCTGCTACTGTGAGAGGGACGTCGCTGTAGGAGAAAAAGACCACATTTACCCTCTGATGTAACAGACACAAACAGAAGGGAAAAAAATCAAAGAAACACTAAAATGATCATGAATAAACTGCATAATTAAAAATGTCACTTAAAATATTTAGCGGCTTTTCAGACCCCGCTGGTGACTGTTTTTCCCAAAATAGACTAGTGACAAATTTAGTGACTTTTTCTGAGTATTATTATTTAAATATGCCAATAGTTGATTTGAGCAATTTCTCATGTATATCTTCAGCTGAATGTTAATAAAAATGGCATTTGGGACATATAGCTTTGACTCGGAAGTGCCTTTTTGATTTTTCCTTTTGGGAAGAAAAAATAGAGATATATATTGTGTATCGCCATTTAGCTAAAATATATTGAGATATTACTTTTGGTCCATATCGCCCAGCCCTACCCACCGACCCCAGGAAGGCTCAGAAGGTCAGAGTTCATTCATTTCCCACCGACATGAGTCACTGAGTCAGTGTGAAAGGTGAAACTGAGTTCACTCTGATGATAAATGGAGAAAAAATAAAAGGTCGATGCAATTAGAAACACTGCGTTTGACAGCTCTGAACAAATATGGCGGACGGTAGTTTCTGTTGGGGCCTCCTTTGTTACGTCACAGGCCCAGCTGCTCAGTCTCCCTTAATCTCTCGTCTCTGTTGTACACCAAACAGCAAGTGTAGCCAGCAACTGCACTTCCACCAATGACCACTTAAGGCTCCACAAGCGAGTCAGACCTCAGACTCGCACCAAGTGTCCGACATGTTTACAGCTCGCTACAAAACAAACGATTTTGGTCTCTACACCATGTCCCTTCACATGAGCTGTACTATTATTTATATTATTCACATGCTTGTACTTTATTAAGGCTTACAGTTTCCATTATTGAGGCCTGGCTGCAGCTACGGTTCATTTCCCCCAATTCAAACCAATAAACTGGGCCTTCACATCTGTGTCCGTGTCTTTTGAACGTCCATTTTGAATGGACTTACATTTGTAGCTTGATAACCAAGCTAGCTAGAATAAGCTGATAACGTTCACCCTCTCTTGTGGTGACTTCAGGGTCCAAAAAGCAAGCATGCAAACAGATTACACAAATAGCATGCAGCCTACCTGAGCCTTTTGGGTGCCAGCTTGGTCAGAGGCCTCATGTGATTATTTGCCCGGTTTTCATATGTTCTCAAGGAATCTGAGGGAGTGAAGTGCCTAAGATTGGGAGACTGGAGAGAGAAGAGGCACATTAATATTGAGAGTGAACAGTTTGAAGAAACGACTCAAAGCCGAAAGATGAACCAAAGAGCTTCCAAGTCTTCCACATTTGTGGTGCCCAATTCCAACATTTTTCCTCCCACTGAGCTGCTGGAGCGACCAGCTTCAGGAAGCCAGTCTGTATAGATGTGTGTGGGAAAACATCCCCACCTCTCACCTCATTTATGAGCTCAGTAAACACTTTCCTGATGAGTTTATGATCCCAGTTCCTCGTTTCAAGCCTAATTGAATACAGCATCATTATCATTTTGTAAATTATGGTCGTATCAGAATAAAAAAAAAGATGATTAAGCAGGGTAAGGTTTATCAAAATGCTCCACTCGAAGCTCCACTAACAAACGGGCGGTGCTGGGATGGCTGTGTCAGGCTTTTACATGCAGCCCATGGATGTGGTGGATGATACAGAAGCCTGTATCATCCGTTCTCATTTTTATTGACAGTCATTTCCTGAGCAAAAGTGCAGATTTTCTTAATTTCATGCCTCATAAATGTTCTGTTTTTGATGTTTTCGATTCCTGGCTAGAAAATAAAGACCTTTAAAAAGGACGGGCTTAAAGATTCACCCAGTTAACAAGGACAGTGATGCATTTACTTATTTTATGTATTTCTATAACCTCACAGGCTTCATTCAATGTTAAAACAGGCACTGACAGATCAGTGAGCACCGTGGTCACTTTGTTACGCACAGGTCTCAATGCTGGCGCCACATTAACAGATCGTCACGCACATTTTAAATGTTTTTAGAACAAAAACTAAAAAAAATCCCATCTACCATCAGCTTCATCCTCAGGAAAAGAATCACAGGCGCACACCCACCAACCGCTCACATTTCCCCAGTAACACCGTCAGCAGCTGAGAACAACTCCCACAGCGCCCCGGCAGGCTGAGCTCTGAGCTCGCCGGGGTCCTTTGGGCGTCGCGTCGGGCGCCAGCCGAAGTCTGGCATCATCTGCTCTGACTGCAGGGCCGATCGAAGAGTCACCAACAGCAGCGGGTGGGACTCAGGAAACGAGATGAGGGGGGGCCCTTACCTTTTTTCCCTCGGGGGAGGCCAGCTGCTGCCGATCCATGTCCTCCACGCTCACCACACTCGCACTGAGGGGAGAAGAAAAACAAGAGGACGTAATGAAAATCATGTTTGTGCTCAGCTTTAACACATTTTACTGAGGCTGTTGGACGAGTGTGTGTGTGTGTGCGTGTGTGCGCGTGTGTGTGTGTGTGTCAGGGTGGGTGTAAAATAACATGTCTGGACTTTAATGGGGACATAGTGGGTCGTAGGGTTTGACCGATATATTTTCATTACCTCCACTGCCTGCATTTCTTCATTCAGACTGAGTGGAAATAATTAACTGCTAGACATAAAATTAATCAGGAGCTACTCTAATAGATGTTGATTCAATTTAGCCTGTTTCCATTTTATGCTTGTGTTCTTTTTAATATGATGGCTGCCTGAATGCTTCCAGGTGTGGAAGACTCATTTCTAGAACATGCTAATAAATCTGCAGGTGTAGTCCAACCTGCAACTAACGTGTCACCATGTTTGACAGCGTTTTATGGCAAAGCTCGGGTGTGGGGGGGTACAGACGGGACTTTTGGTTTCCAACTTCGAGTGGCCAATCACGCTTTGGCTGCATGAAGGTAAGCGCGCACTGAATAGTAAAACAGGAACGCTGTGAACCCCCTCACTGACTCACTTTAATGGGCAGGAAGGATGCCTGATGGAGTCAATTTAAAGAAATGGGGGGCTAAAATTCTTATAAAAGAAAGGGTTGTTGAGCGAGCACAGGTCAGGAGACAGTGCTTCATATAAACAGTCTGTGGACGTGTGAGACAATGAAGACGCGCAAAGTAATAAACTGGGATTGACATCAAATATTCACGGTAATAGTTTCATGATTTATGCCATTTATGGAGCAAAACCAGCTTCTCAGATTTTGCCACTTAAATGGTCTTTGATTTTTGGACTGCTGGACATTCACATCAAGACATAAAAAATGCTTCAGTTTTAACCGACTATTGGATACAAATTAACCACTGCGCCTGCTTTAACACAGGTGCACAAAAGCATTTATGAATCCTTACAAAGCTGCAATGCTGGGACTATTTTTTTATCCTGGTGGCTGGCGTTTAATAGCAGCCAACATATCGGTCCAACCCTAGCAGGTGAGGATGTTAATATGAGCGCACTCTTCTGTTCTGCTGCACTCAAACACCACTGAGCTCATCATCAGATGGGAATAGGCTGCTCGGCGGCAGCTGAGGTGTCACTGGCTCTGTTTCCTGTATGTGGAGGAGTGATGCAGTGCAGCGCTGGTGGTGATGGTGGTGCTGAAAACGAGGGCCGGAGAAGTGCTTACTCATGTCTCCTTTCCTCTTCACTGTCACCAGGAAGGGAAAAGCTCCAGTTGTGCTTGTACCCTCCATCTCGCCTGGTCTCTGATCTATCCAGGGCTTGAATTGAATAATAAACCAGACTCATGTCAGTGCAGGGAGACAAGACACAGGCATCAGCTCAACAGATTTACAAGAAGCACCACACCTCGCGGGCCGATCCGTCCAGCTAAATGATATGAAAAACTTGGTCATAATCAGCAAAGGGAAGGAACCAGGAGCACCAGGGTGGCAATGACAGGAACACTCGTGTCACTGCAGTGAACGCTGATCAAACAGCACAATTCGCATCATTTTTACAGACTTAATTATTCTTTTCCTGTCAATGAGAACGATGGTGATGCAGCCAATTTCCTTCTGTGAGGAAAGATCATTAAACAGATGCCAAATGTGGTCACTTGTGATATGAGAGTAGGTTTCATGCAATTATTCAGCACTTTTTAAAATTTAGAAGCAACTGGAAACTGCATTCAGATCAGTGGAAGACGATGGCCTCCAACACAGGAAACCACGAAACTGTGTTGAAGGTCAGAGGTGAATTACCGCCTTGTGTAAAAAGATGTGAACAAGAGCCACTTGTGTGTGTGTGAATAAACGGCTGAGAGATTCATTATCAGGGTTTACACAGTGGGGACCACACGTGACAGTGAACCAATCAGCTCACAGCGAGTCTGAGATAATCAGCCTGTTATTGGCGGTACCAACTGGACACAAATCCTACATGAGAAAACAGTGAGCTCTGGTCCAATTATTGAAATAATTGCGCAGTATTGTGCACGAGTTATAGGGTTAAAATAAACAGGTGCAAAACTGTATTTAAAATGAATTTAAAAAGGTAAGGCCTCCTCGCCAACAGAAGCATTTCTAATTTTCTCACCGGGGAAGCTGAGAGAAGGTCTACATCATTTATTGTGCAAAAACACTATTTTCTTTATTAATCCACATTACTGCACGATGTCCTTTCACACACTGTGAAACTCCATTGTTACTCCCATTTCTCAGAGAGGTGGTAATTTGGAAACAAGTCACTGTGGCTCATACAGGTAATCGGTTTGGACCGTGTTAACCAGGAAGTGACAGGATGGCCTCGAGCGGCTCCCAGCTTTCTTCATGAGAGCTCGTTTAACGTGAATACAGCCCAAAAAAAACCCCACTAATGCTAAAGGAATTTTTAATGAGACAACTGGTTTGTTCGGGTTTAATTTTAGCTGGAAACGGTTTGTAACTAAAGGCTGATCTCCATTTACTATCTTAGAGCTGCAACCATAACCATTACTTGTGTCAGCTGAGCTTTTTTCTTCCCATTTGGTTGAACCTGTATTTGTTTTACTTTCTCATCCTCTCTCTGTCCTGCTGTGAATTGCAGCCTTCTCAGGGATTAATATCTACATTTATTTTATCGTTTTGTGTCCCCAAACCCCCGTAAGGGTGCTCTTTGAAAAGAAGAAAGGATAAAAATATATATTAAAAAACTGCATATCAGTTTTACTCACTGGCCAAAAACAAAAACACTGGCAATAAACGGTGACACAAAAACATCTGCTGAATGTCGCCGCAAACGCCTGACTTCCTGTTCCCTCCCCAAAATCAACCGATTTACTTTAATGTGGATTTTGTTACCGCAGCAGCCATCGGGAGGGGGGGGGGGTCAAACGTGGAAGAGTTTCACTTCATTAAGCCAGGAAAAAACAACCCAAACAGTCAATAAACAGGCTGCATTTCAAGCTGATTTATTCCATTCAGAGGCTCAGAAAGCAGACAAACTGAGGGCCATGAATCTGCAGCAGAATCATGCTAATGCCGGTTACCCACCTGGCTGCAGGCCCAGCAGCTAAACAGCCTCTCAGGTCCCCTCGGTTCATCCAGGCCAGCATTTTCAAAGCGCCGTCCGTGCCCTTTCTCCACCTCCACTGAGACCCATTTCCCTCCAAGCCCCACACACAAAACCTCAGCCCGGGATTAGAGGAGGCAAGCAGCTGAATATTTTGATCATTTAAGGAAAAAAAAGCACTGCTTCTGTTTTTAGTGAATCATCCATTTCAAAGGGCTTTTTAAATGACTAGAGACTTCACATTTAAACCCACATATTAGATTACTCTCCCAGCGCTCTCCTGCCTCAGCTGCCTCTCTCATCTAGTTCAATCCTGCACAAACCTAATTGAGCCTGTTCAAGCTCTTCCAGCAAATAGACAGCGCCGACCTCGTGCGCACACACTCTGCGAGCTTCGTGTTTGGCTCCGTTTTCCAGCTTCATAAATCACAACAAATGACCTGGAAAATAGGGAGGGAGCTGTTTCGATTCTTTGAGCTTCACTCCACTCACTTATTTGGACTGCGGGGGGTCTAACAGTACCATTTGCAGTAGTATTTCCTGAAGGACAAATCCATGATGGGAGGGTGGGTATGGATCAATCATAACTGCACCCTAACCTCAGAGGGACCCCCACCCACTTCATTCGCCTGAAACGTGATTCCCAGCACAGTCCTGGAATCAGTTCCTACAAATCTGCATCACGAGACCGAATCCTGGCCTGCAGCTTCAGGGTTACTGAGGTTCCTCGCTCTTACTCTTCTGCAACTTAGATTTTCTTTTTCCTTTTCAGAAAATTATTCTAATTAAGCACACAAGGATGGATGCACGATTCTGAGCCGATATCGGTCCAATCCTGACACGATTTTATTAGTTTCAGTGCTAGTTTTAGTCTTGTGCCGAACAACAACACCAGTCACCACTTTCAAACTTTTTGTTCCACTTCTGCAGCACTTTCTGAATTTCCCAAACCTGCGTCTGTTCGCAGACGCACACACAAACCTCAGTGTTTAGTCACAAAAAGCAGGTCGGGGTTTGTGCCTGCATATAAGATCGGCACCTTAACGCGTCTAAATTTACCCCCTGCAGGTCGTGAGGCAAAAAAACAAACAAACCCCAAAGCAGACTTATTAGAGTTTTTCCTGTTTGGCCAACAAAGTATCCCAGAGCTTTGTGAGGCTTTGATTCACTTCTCTGGACACATTTGGTTCTCATTTTCTTGTTGCTGAGAATCATTTTCGGGCTCATATGTGCTGATTCGTGTCCACGATCACAACAGTTTTCTTGATGCATTCCTATTACAGACTGAACAGCAGACGTGCTGCAGACACAAAACATACTTCCTACTAAAATATACTAGTTTTAAAGCTCATGTCCTTGAACACATGTTCATTGTTTTGCAATGAACTGTGCTGATGAGCAGATATCCTTCCCGCTATCCTCGCACCCCACACAAACAGGTTAAAGGTTCCTGTGTGTCACGCTCTTCATTCACGCTGTCACTGGGAATTTGTTACTTTACAAGTTTTGTTTCAAAGAGAAGGCGGGGCCTCTGCAAACTGGCCAATCAGAAGAAAGTGGGCTTTAAGAGGGAGTTGCCTTAAAGAGACAGGAGCTAAAAGCTCATTTCAGAAAGGTTGGACCAAGATGCTGCAGGCAGGACCAGGAGGAGATAACAGCGAGTCATAGAAACCCAGTCAAGTCAAGTCCCAGAATAAATATACATAGCTGGAAACAACAAGTCCACTTTTATATGCCTTGACACATGCACAATGTCTCTTTGTAGGATCAATCAATTATCAGAATTATTTAACACAATGTGTAACTTGTAGTGTAACTTTGTTTTTCCTCGACAGACTTATTGAAAGTGCAGCGTTTAAGCACAAATGACCTGGTTTAAATACTATTTTTGGCTCAAGCTGACCTAAACTGCCACAAACTTTATGGGAGAAAGCTTGAGGTTTTAGATAAGAGCTAAAGATGAAACAGGACCTCAAAGGCCACAAAAATTTTATTTTCATAATTTTTATAACCAACTGGAATTTTGATTGATTGTACAGCTCTAATGAATACAGTTAAGATTTTTCTCTGTATACAGAAAATATTGTTGCCTCCAAAAGAAGTTTTAGGCAAAGGTCAAGGAAAAAAAATCCCCAGCACTGTGATATTTTTAGGTAAATCAGGCCATAAAGTGAGACCATCTTTATTCATCATTTTCCCAAAAGCTGGAAAATGCACATAATTCTGTGTGATAAAAAAGAAAGCCCAGATCCATTGTGTGGGTGTAGTCACATCTCAAACCAGCTCAAATTTAAAGGGTTTTGATTAGAGCTGTGACTAACGACTATTTTAGTGACCGATTGATCTATCGATTATTCTGATTAATCAAATTTTTATTTTTTTTAAAAAGGCACATTCTGGAGATTCTTCATTGAACCATTTAAGCCGTTTATATAAAATGTTAGAAATACATTAAAAGATGCAAATAAACACAGAAGTCAATTAATTTTTTAAATAAGAAAACAAACATTTTATTGCCTAAAATGCAACATAGCATTTCTTTAGTTAATTTGAACCAGGTGTAGCTAAATCTATTCCACTTGAGGAGTTCTGGGTAAAACATTTACAAAGGTGACTTTATATATATTTTGTATAGTTTAGGCTTAATTACTGCACTAAATATATTGTTTTTAATCAGCAAATGGCCTTTTTTGAGTCTGTACTCGAGTTAACGATTAATCGATTATTAAATTAGTTGTCGATTATTTTAATATTCAATCAATCACGATTAATCACAATTAATCGTTTCATTATGGAGTTCCACAGGGTTCTCAGATAGGACCAGTTTTATTTACATTATACATACTTCCCTTAGGCAGTATGACTAGAAAGAACTGCATACATTTTCATTGTTATGCAGATGATACTCAGCTTTATCAATCCATGAAGCCAGATGACACACATCAATTAGTTAAACTGCAGAAATGCCTTAAAGACATAAAGGCCTGGATGTCCTGCTTCTAAATTCAGATCAAACTGAAGTTCTTGTGCTCGCCCCCAAAAATCTTAGAAACATGGTGTCTAACCAGATAATTACTCTGGATGTCATTACCTTGGCCTCCAGTAACACTGAGAAATCTTGGAGTCATTTTTGACCAGGATATGTACTTCAGTGCACATATTAAACAAATATGAAGGACCGCTTTTTTGCATTTGCACAATATTGATGTTGAAAAGCTAATTCATGCATTTATTACTTCTAGGCTTGACTATTGTAATTCATTATTATCAGGCTGTTGTAAAAGCTCCCTGAAAAGCCTTCAGCTGATCCAAAATGCTGCAGCTAGAG
>VUQK01041292.1:0-18833 GCA_015106715.1 Bujurquina vittata
GAATTACAGGTGAAACAGTTAAAGCCATAATTCAAACAGTTATCACAGGTTAACCGGGGGTGTCCTGATCCCATGTCCAGCAGTCAAGCATTTGGGCATGAGATGAGCACACACACTGTCTTCTCTCAGTGTGGATTTCTTATAGTCAAAGCTTATCAGGTACAGTTACTTCATGGACATAACAATGTGCAATCGGGGAAGATTCCAGTTGGAAGATTGCAGGCGTGCTGAGGTGCCAAAGATTGACCTCGAAGTCTTCGTTCAAAGACAGACAGTTCAAAACAAGACATTCCAGATGGCACCAACCTTGGTGATTATTAAAACAACTTGAGCTTATGGCGAAATAAGTATGTTAAAGTTCACATGAGCATTTAAACCATTTAAATGATTAGCTTATTAATTTAGCTTCAATCCTTCATCAGTTCATGCAGCAAATGCAATTCCAAATGTTTTATAGCTATATAAATTTAAATAATAATATAATATATGATAAAACATATGACTACGAAATACCATTTTTTGGCTACTCCCTTTAAAGCCCCAATAAACCCTCCTTGTCAGTCACTTTACGCGCTGCCAGTAATATCATCACACAACCATTTCTATTTAAGGTGCAGGGAGCCCCTGCAGTAGTTTCCTGAGTCATACAGGTGCCTCATCTTCCTTCATCTCACCACATCCCCAGCATCCTCCTCTGTCATACCAACCGCCTGCATGTCCTCCTTCACTACATCCACAAACCTCCTCTGTGGGCTTCCTCTTTTCCTCCTGTAGCTCCATCTTCAAAATCCTTTCTCCAATATGTCCACTTTCCCTCGTCTGCACATAAACCATCTTAGCCTTGGCTCTCAAACTTTGCCTCCAAACCGCTCAACCTGAGCAGTCCCATACTCATTTCCTGTTCCTCCAGGGGTCTAAACTATGAAGCAGGATTTTTGGCTTATCCAGGTAACTTTGGGATTAGCCCTGGGTTTTCTGTACTACAGAGGGTGACTCACTTCTTACCAGGGTGGATTGCTGTGGAGCTCAACAGGTAGGAAATCACTGCCAAATGACCAGCCAGTTCTTCAGAAAATAGTATAATAGTAGGGTCTAAAGTTTCCTGTATCATCCAAGGCCTTCGTGTTTCCCTGATGAGCATCAGTAAGAATCACAGAGTCTTTGTCATGGTCCTCGGCCTTTTGGCCAGTGTTATGTTTTTGTAATCAAAGTCACTTGTTTATGTTCTCTACTTGTGTTTTGAAGTTTGCTTGCGGTTTAGGTTCTTTGTTCATTATAGTTTTCTGTTACGGTCATTTGTATTTAGTTCCCCTTCCTCGTGCTCTTGTGTTTCAGGTCTGTGTCTTCCCCGTTTAGGTTCTTCCTCATCATGTGTCATACTCTTGATGTCTGTTGTGGTATTTCCTCTGTGGACGTGCTTCTCTGTGTTAGGTTAGGAGTGTTGGTTTCAAATCAGCTGGTAGCGCCGCAATTTCACTGAGTCTTTATTTACTGCATGTTTTAATATTAATAATAATAATAATAATGCCTTACACTTATATAGCGCTTTTCATGGTACTCAACACGCTTTACAGTTTCGTTCACTATTCAATCACACTTGGTGGTGGTGCTAAGCTACTAATGTAGCCACAGCTGCCCTGGGGCAGTCTGACAGAAGCGTGGCAGCCAATCCACGCCTACGGCCCCTCCGACCACCACCAAACACCAACCACATTCACACTTAGTCAATGTGGGTTAAGTGTCTTGCCCAGGGACACAATGACAGCATGCGCTGAGACGGGAACTGGAACCAGCGACACTCTGGTTGCAAGGTGAGCACCTTCCCACTGCGTCACTGCCACCCGGTGGCAGCATTGATTCTCTGCTGGGGACTACCTTTCACACGTGCAGGTTAACAAGCTGCACTAAAACCACTGAACAAGCATAAGTGTGTCACATTGTCATGGGAACGTGACTGCGTTAAGTTGGTAAATTTGGGAAATGTATAAAATGTTGTTCTGCTTCATTCTAATCTGCTGGGCCACACACCAAGAATACCTGTTCAATCAGTCACATTAACAACTAGTTAGTCACATAACTTTGATCTCCCATTTCCACATCTTCTCTATGAGGCTGCAGGGCAGTAGCCTTAAATCTTTAAATGGATCCATTTTAAGCTTTCAGAGCTCTAATGTGCAGCCATCACCCAAGAAATACACAGCAGCACTGGGAGAGCAGTCAGCAAAAAAATATTTAACTGGAATTAAAATGCTTATTTTACTGCTCTGTGCGCTACATCACCAGATTAATCATTTGCTGCAACATTCATCTCTTGTGTTGCATTTTACTGGTATATGTTTTGTCTCGGGTGCAGGTGGCATAAGAATCATTTTCTGTGGCAGTCATGTGACCTGTGAAACACCCCTTTAGATTGGTTGGATGCTGAAATGCCATCCCTTACATGTGAATGTGCAGGGATAACCCCGGATTAACTTCAGTTGTTGCTAACCAGCTTTTTGTGAGTGTTTATCCTGATTACCAATGGTAGGGTAAGTGAATCCATATAATGGAAAGATACCCTGGGTATGTTGATCGCGCTTCATAGTATAGCCTTGTGGTCACAACAGGATACCAAGGAATTAAATAAAAACACATAATATACCCAACAGACCCCTGTTGCAGTTCAGGGCATATCTTTTAAGGGGAAGCGACTAGGGCGGGTCCCAACTTAAAGTGGTCAGAGCGCCTACCAATGATTCACGTATGAGTGGGTGGTAAAATCAGGTGAGAAGCAAATCACTTCCTGTGTAGACTCCCTTTTAACAGCGACTCGTGCCATTTTACCAAGGAGACAGCTGGTTGTCTGTACTTGTTGGAGTTTTTTTCAGGGCTCACTCTGGCCTGGAGCTTGAGATAAGAAGACTTTGTGTTTTATAAAAGATGCTTTTCAAAAGTATTTACTGTCCATTGAGCTAAAAGTGTCTTTTTTTTCAGTTTGAGAAGTCAAACAGTGTCACGGGGCTTACAGGGTTCATTACATGTGGAAGGTTATTCCGCAATCAAAGAGGTGCGAGCTAGTGGTGCAGAACATATTTATTTAGGAACTTTTCTTCATAGATTCAAAGTTTACGTGCTGGGCTTCTATTCCTTGAAGCCGAGCTGCCTCTTGCGGCTTTCCCCCAAGATCCCCACATGGTGATCATCAGTGTAGCAGTTGAGCTCTGGAGATTTGTGCAGATCAATAAGTTCGCTGCTCTGCTTCTATTAAAGAAAAGGCTCTGCTCCGTTCTCCAGACATCCGCGGTGGCCGAGTGACAGCCTGCAGCGGGGGGCAGAGGTGTGGAAATTGATTGTGTGTCTTCAGATGGAGCTGGGACCGACTGAGTGCCACTTTTGACAGTGGCAGAGTGGACGTTTTTCATTTTTCTCTTCTCCTGAGAACAAACATGCTAGGCGTCCACATGATACATGTTGGCCACAGCGCGCCGCTCTCAGCCATCTGGGTGTCTCCTCATTATTCCCTCAACCTGCCTTCTCCTGTTTTGCTTCAATTAATTCTTAACTACTTTTTAACCACAGCCGTGGGACTTGAGTAGTGGTGCATTCAGATATGGATTTGATGTCTAAGCGGCCACGGTGTAGTGTGTCTTCATCATCGCTCGGTGACAGCAATCCCACGTTACATTGAATCGTGGTCCCTTAAGGCTGCTGCCAGTTGTGAAACCGACAGATCTGCCTCTGAATGATGGATTTCTCACATCGTTACTGTCTCTAAAGCGCCTCTCCCTCAAAATGTGTTTGTAGTTCTCCTGGAAATGCAGCTTATTTAAGGTTAGAATTAAAATGCAAATGACTTATGGGCATCGCCTGCCCGATTTACAGGGATTTAGGTAATTTAGCCTTTTTCAAAGCATACTGCTGAAGGACACCTATATATATATATATATATAAAACTATGACAGAAACTCCTTGTTTATTTGCACAGATTTTCATCAAGCCTGCCACCATCTGGACCGCAGATCACATGACTACACCTTAGTTTACTTTCTGTCTGCAAGTTAAACTCAGAAAGAGATTGATGATTTTTTTTTAAAAAAAGTATAATTATTGATGGCCTGTGAATTTTTAGCGACCATGCTCTGAGAATACACTTTGCTCAGTCATGAACATGGTCTTTGTACTATCTTACGCACACTCTCGCACAAACATACTGTGCACAGATCCCTGCCAATTTAATTTCATACAAACACAGAGAGTCCACTACTGCGTCTACTCCCAGAGTCTTCTGAGCCTGTTCATTCTCTATTATTCACTGGATCAATTGATTGGCCACGTGTGTGTGTGCGTGTGCGTGCGTGTGTGTCTTCATTCCCACAGTCCTCTCAGAGTCACAGATCCCAATAACCCAGCCTGATTAAAGTGTGCTGGTGCAGATAGTGCCCATTGGGCCAGGCAGATACGCTGCTAAACTGGTGCTGCCAAACTGCATATGAGCTATTGATCAATGGAGGGCTGGGAAACAGGCTTTCACTCTGTTGGCTTTGCACAATCAGAGAGAGCTTGCCGAGAGCTGGCAGCTTTGCAGTCTTTGCTGCTCACTTCTGAGTTTGAGCTACAGCACGATTTCTTCTGATGAGCTGGAGAATGGAGGGATAGTTTGGGTTTCATGGGATTTCCCATTTTTCCTTCTTAACCACACTCACATTAAATCTTTGAAGTACAGAATTTTATTTTCAACATGAATTTCTACTACTTTTAGTACTGCTGTTAAATGTGTGAGTAATTTTACTTAAACTCTGTTCTAATGTGGCTGTATTATGGCTTCCTACTGGAAGGAGACACTTAGAAACTAATTCAAGTAAAACAAAGAGAAAGAAGCAGGCAGACAAAATAACTTCATTTTAACTTTATTTAGCTAATGGAATGGGTTCCAAAGTAGTGTGTGTTTGTGTGTGTGTGTGTGTGCGTGTGTGCGTGTGTGTGTGTGTTGGTTGGGAATGGGCATAAGGAGCACTGGAATTTGTTTCTTACATTTTGCTATCCATAAGTCCAATATTTTGAGGTTGTTTTCTCAAAATTTTAAGTTACTAACTTAAACTTCTAAGGAAATAGCTCGAATTTGAGAAAATAACACGTTGCTCATTGGCTTCGATAGAACAGGGATGAGAAACAGGTGAGTGAAGTATATTTCATACGGATTTATTGTCCCAGATTAACTCCAAATTAAAGCCAGTGTTGACAAGACAAGAAACACTTTACTGTGTATAAACCATAAAAGTATGTTTTAAGACAAGTGTTCAAAGAGGTCAACTTAATGGGACGGCTCTGCAGTGGTTTGGGTTATATCTGATCAATCAAAAATTCTTTGTTTTCTTGACCACAGATTTCCTTACTTGTGTTGTGGAATCTATACTGAGACTGACCCCTTTTTAATTATATATGCCCCCACTGGGCCACATTACACAGAGAAACAGCATTTTGTTCCACTGCTATGCCGATGACATACAGCTCTATGCCCCAGTAAAATCCAGAGATTCATAGCTCTGCTACGATGCAAAATGCAGCAGATGTCTACAATGCCCAAGAAAACTGAACCTGGTACACCGGTCTTCAGGCCTCCACACTGACTGCTCATTACTTTCAGTATTTACTTTAACATTTTACTCATTACTTTTAAAGCCCTTCATGGCCTGGATCTCGAATATACACTCAAACGTCTGTTCTCGTACAAACTGGTGCACAGCTTCAGACCCTCAGGCAGACACCTGATAACTTTTCACACTTGTCTGCTGCTTAAAACTCAGAGTAATATCAAATCAGAAGCCACGATTCTTAATGTTCATGTCCCTATAATATAATCTAATAGTTAAATTTTTAAATTTTTTCAATTTTAAAAATGAGAAAAAACAAACAAAAAAAAAAAACAAGGCACGATTCAAACCAGAAGCCTTTAGACCTGCTTGGATCTCAGTGGGGGATCCTTCTCTCATTTGACCTTTAGTGATTTATTAGATCACCGTAAAGACCCCTGAGACACATTTGTTATAAAACATTAAGTGGCCACGTTTAGCCAATGACAGGAACACCTAGAGGGATTGTCACTGCACGGTGAATATAGCTGAGTTGCTCAGCTGAGTATGTTTGGATTTTATCCAGGTCACTTTTTAACTGCAGCCATAAAAAGTGAAAGTTATTATTACGGAGGCTTATGGAGATATACGTGCAGTAGGCAGTGTTGTGTGTTCTGTCATGAACATGCAGAAATAAAAATGCTGTTCATTACTGAATGTCTGCAATTACGCTGTAGGAATCCATCCAACTTAGCGCTAGCAAACTCCCGTTTCTTTGCTTCCCTGTCCTGTTATTCTCTCTCCCTCTCTTTCCTATTTTACTGTCTTGGACCGAATTTCAAATTTGAAAAAAAACAAACAAAAGCTAAACACTACAATTTGTTTCCTTTTGTGCATGTGTTTCAGCATGTGAGTGTGTATTTCTTGTTGCCCATTGATACGTGGCATGTATTGGTTTTGCTTGCACCATACTTTGCATTTGTGTGTGTGTGTGTGTGTCTGTGAGTAAGTCCAGATGATTGAAAATCGAAACAAGCTGCATGAATATGGATGCAGTGGCCGGCGCTGCAGGAATCTATCATCAGAGACACAACTGATCGAGTGAGTTTGAAAATTCAACAGTATCTTTAAAGGTCACCTTAATAGTTCTTAGATGGGAAAACAAAGACCGCAGGGAGGCAAAAGGTGACAATGAAGGGAATAATAATTTCTGACTGAGGAAGGACTCCTACTCAGTGGAAACATCACCTTGATGATATTAAGGCTTGCATGCCTTTAAATTTCTTAAGTTTAAATGAGAGAAAAACAAAGGTGATAGTTTTTGGTAAGAATTCTCTGACCCCCTTTGGTAGATCTGGGCTCTCTGGCACGATATCTTACGCCACTGATCACAAGCTTTGGAGTTGATATAGATTCTGACCTGAAGCTCGAGAGCCACATTAAGGCTGTAGTTAAGTCGAGCGTTTGTCACCTGAGGCAGCTGGCCAAATTAAAACCAGTTCTTTGAAACAGTAATCCACGCTGCTACACTCTTACACCCCCACCCGCCCTCTCAGGTCAGCAGACCAGCTGCTTCTAACAGTGCCTTTTGCTGTGACTTTTAATAGCTCACCTCTTTTTTGGGCTTTTAACACCAAGTAAAGTGCTGAGTCTGTGAGCTGTGTTTAAATCTTTTGTGCACTTATATATTATTTATCTGTTAGATATTTCATGTATTTATTGGGGTTTTTTTTTCTGTATTTTATTGTTCTATTGTACAGCACTTTGGACCCTGGCTGATTTTAAAGCGCTTTATAAATAAAGTTGAACTTTTGTAACCGTGATCTTTAACCAGTAATGAAAATAATCTGTAATGAAAACCCTGCGTGAAAATATTATGTCTTTCCTGAGTTCTAGAGATGGACTATAGGTGAGCATTGCTCTAAGGTCTCTCATAGAGGACATATGGGTGGGGCAAAAAAACAACAACAAAAAACTGTGACTTTGCCATCACGTTACAGACTCGACACCAACTGAATTTGTGCTTACGAACCACATTGTTTGACTCACTGCAACTTTGTTCACCAAAATAAAATTCAAGGTGAAAATGGGTGCATCTTTGACACACTGAAGATAGCCAAATGCGCATCATAGATGCACAAATACAAGTGGTCAGAGTGGGACTTTTAAAATAACATTTCTAGAAGATCTTCACGAGGAGATCTGATCATTTTTCATGGGCAGACCTTCATCATATTCTCATGAGATCTGAGGAGAAATGTGTCTTTCAGTGTAACTTTTTTGGTGATCACTACAGAGGCCTCAGGAGGAAACGACCTTGTAGCAACTTTGATTGCTCACTCTGCAGTTGGCCTGTCTCCTACACACAAACCAATGCTTCACCTCCATTCCTTTTTTTTTTGACAGTTTGAAAAATCAATTTATTTAAACTGCTTTTTAACTTCTTGTAATGTTAACACTTAAAGTACTTACACTGCTTTCACTGTGCTAATTTCAAATGATACTTCATCTCTCCTGGACTCCTTTAAAGCTTGAAATTGACTATTATTGTAGAAGAAGAAGATTATCTTTCCTGTATAATTCAGCTTTTCAGTGCTTTGACTTCTATTGATTTTTCAACTGCTTTCAGAACTTTCTTTTCCAACTCCCACTTTACTTGATAAATTGAATTTTAGAGCATTAATTTGAAATACTACTACCAGATAAATAGACTGCCAAACTGCAGGGGGGAAAAATTCATTTGCAATGATGTATATTGGCGAAAAAGCATTTGGATGCGAGTCGATACAAGAAAAGATCCAGACAAATACAGAACAGATTAAAAATGATTTTGAACATACATAATGCTGCCAGAAATCTTGTTCCCCTGGCAGCAAATGGGTTTGGGCAAGCATGAAATGGGTCTTTCAGGTCTTCATCAGTTTCTGTTAATCTCATTTGAACAATTTGTTCCTTTGAAATCATTTGCACGTGTAGACTCGCTTTAAAATCTTTTGCTTTCCAACTGGAACAACACAGAATATGATTCAAGACTATATTAACACAAGGACCTGACAGGATCCATTAATCAGACTGCAAAATAATTCTGCTTACTGACCTGTTTTTTCCTTCCTTTTTTTTGGCAGTTATTATTACTGTTATCAGCTTTGCTCAAGTGAATGTGAAAATGTCTCCCAGGCTGCCTTTTAAAATCAGTTTACGTGCCTCTTCTGCTGGGATACTATAAATAACCACTGGACCTCGTGTTCATTATTATCTCAGCATCTTTAGTCAAAGGAAAAATCATTTTTACAGTGTGATATTTTCTGGGAATGCCTAAGCCTTCGATCCACACACATGGAAAACAAGGAGAGCAGCAAAACCCCGATGCAGAACAGAGCAAGCATCAGAGACAGTCATAACTAACACTGACTGTTAAACAGGAGCATTTGGGGTGGAGGTGGGCTGCAAAGTAGTTTGAAAGGGGCAGCACCTGTGCAAGCTGAGCACCAGACGTCTTGTAGTAATTTAAAAAATATATACTCATGTCCTTATTTTAAATTCCTTATTTTTTCAAATTATAGTCTTTAAGCCTAAAGACTAATCTGATCAGGTTGTTAATCAGAGAGGCCTTTTTGACTACAACTAGATGCTGCAATAATTATTATCTGTGAGCACAAACAGTTTCATCAAGCACTTGTGTTTGATGACAGTAAAGGCTTCTGGTTCTGATTCAATACATGAAGTTGCTGGAAAGAGCAGTACAGGTATGTGTCTGAGACAGAGCCAGAGCACGTGCAGATACACATGTTTCCTTTCTGTTTTCATAGCACGTTACATCAATGGTTGCAGTGCAGAAAAGGCATAGCTGTGCACATTTACAAATCAAATGTAGCTATTTTTTTTAAAAATACAGACCTTTCTCAGAATTGAGCCCCAGAGCCGCAACTTACGATCATAATCTTCTGTTCTTTGTGTGATTTGGAATAAGGACAACCATTTGTCTTTCTTCCTGTGATACTGATGCTGCGATACTTTATTCAGGCTAAGTGGTGCCTGCTTAGTTTTTAGGCTGTAAAAAAATAGCCTTTTTACTTGTGAAACTCTCTTACTTGCAATTGTTGGCAACATATTTCCAAATAAACTTTGTGAGGCAATAATGTGAATTTTAGAGTCATCCACTCTGCCTCTTTTCATCTTACACACTCACACATTAACATTTGGGAAATATGTTTTACATCACATTGGAGCTTTGAAGCTTATAGCTGCTTCTTCAGTTATTCTCTGGTGGTTTTAGACTTTGTTGATACTGACCTCTGGGCTTGGTCCACAGAGATGCGCCCGAGGAAATTCGCTGTGTGTATTCCTGTTCATCAGTATGTTTGCTCTCCGACTGCAGGGTTGTTTTTTCGATTTTAGTACCCAGAGGCAGTTCTTTCTTTTATTACTTTGTCTTTTACTCTGACACGGACCCACACACTTCCAGTGTTCAAATGAAAATGTTGTCTTTTTAAAAGAAAAAAGCTTCCCGTGCAGATGAGTTGATTTTTGTTGCATGTCTTTTGTCAGATATTTCAATAAGGTACTCTTCATCTCCTCCAAAAGCAAGGAGCAGATTTTTCCATAGTGTGGATGCTCTCACATACAGTAGGCATTCAGGTTCAGTGAAGGAGCACCAAGACACCCATTACTAGCAATAGAGAAAGACTTTAGGACAGTGACACAAAAACAGACAGCCGAGATACCAATAAAGTGGAAAAAATTGATGTTGAAACTGTGATTTTAGCAATAGTTTGTTGACTTTCGAACAGCATTATGACTGATACAGCTGTTGGTTGTTTTGGTGCCCCTTTTTAATGGATGCGAGAGTAAGCTACTAAGCACCACTTATCAATGAATGCTAGGAAGTTCAGTTAGCAACATGCTAACTGTAGACGATGGGCATGTCGGCTCTCTTTTCTTTATATTTTGCTTCCAAGGAACCAGACTATTCTGTAATATTTTAAAGTGAGCTTGAGCAATAGATTTCCAGGCCTTCTGACGTTCTTTCAAAGATTTTATTTGGACATTGGCTGCTTTTCACTGTTTTTCACTGCTTATCAATCCATTTCCAGGGGGATGATTTTGTTTTGGTTGGTTGATTGTTCCTCAGTCTATTCCTTGCTCAGGCCCCTCTGGAGTTACCTGATGGTTTGCCAGAATCATTTTGATGCCATCCATGGCCTAACTGAACTCCTCCCACACCCAAGTTTTTGGTTCGGCCACCACCAGAGCAGTGTTCCTCTTGGGTTCCCAATGCCCTTCAGCTGTCTCCGGAGTCCCACAGGCTATCCAAGCCCTATTAGACTCCTCCGTCAGCTTGATGGCTCCCTTCACCCCTTGACCAGCATCTGGTTCAGGGATTACCACCATGACAGGCACCAACTTCTTCTGCTGCTGGAGCTTAATGTATTCCTGCTTTATCCATTCCAAGACCAATTTTGTATGTATGTATTTATGTATATGGGATCATTGTCCTGTTGGAACTCCCAAGTGTGTCCAAGTTTCAATTGTCTAGCTGCTGGTTTGATGTGAAGTTCAATAATTAATAGTTTGTGCTCCTTCTTTATTATTCATCTACTGTGTGCAATGTACCAGCACCACTGGCAGTAAAACAGACCCAGAGCATGATGCTACCACCACTTGACAGCTGGCATAGTGTTGGGTTTGAAAATCTCACCTTTACTCCACCAAACATACCTCTTGTCATCATGTTCAAATAACTCAAGTAGCTTCTCCAGAAGGCCCTTAGCTCGTCAATGTGGGCACCTGCAAATTTTCAGTCCACAATAAAATGGCTTATTTTAAATTTACTTGCCCAGCTGCCACGTAATGCGTTTGGGTCCTCACGTCTGCACGCTTGGCTGACCATGACAATGAAAAACTCACACCACTTTGGACAGTAACACTGGCGTTCCAGTGGTTTCCAGTTCATGGCTTGAGTCTTGGTGGTTCCTGAGTTATTCCTGAGCATCCTAACAAATTTCCTCTCATGTGAGTGTCTTCTTCTACACCTTAGCAAAATTGTGATGCATCTAAATAACTTTAAACTTGTACACCTAATTCTTTCTTTTAAAGTCACTAAAGATGAATGCTACATATTCATTGCACCCATCAATAAAAGCCCCAAATTACACTGACATCCATGCCCATGATTTTTTAAAAGATAGTCTCGTATTAATTTACCTTTTTATTAGACAGTGTTTTCACCACCACACAACAACTTTCTTTAACTTGAGACTTAAAAAAAATTGAGCTTGCTAGAGATTTATATTTTTTCTTCTAGTTTTTGAGTAGCCTTAATCCAGGTGTGGGAAACTTGCTCTTCATGTACTGTGTGAAAGTAAAAGGTGAATGTTTCACAATGATTCTTTATTATAATTTAGTTTAAATCACCTTTCTATATGTTTGAAGTGATCAAAAATAGTTAACCTACATTGTAATGACATAAAAATGTAGTTTTCAGTCAGAATGTGGAAATGTTCCGGGCATGTCCTACCAAGACGAGGTCCTGGGGCAGGCACAGGACACAATGGAGAGATATATCTCTCAGCTGGCCTGGGAACTGTGGTAACCTAGAGGAGGTGGCTGAGTCGCGGGAGCTCTGGGTTTCTCTGCTTAGGCTTAGATTCCCATGACCTGGCCCGAGGTAAGCGGAAGAAAACAGATGAATGGATTATTACATTAATGTTGAACATGTACACCATCAACACCGACAAGCATGTTTTCTGTAGCAGCCGGAAACGTTGCATCAACGCACAGAGAAAATCCCCAGTTCTGAGAATGTTGATATACTTGCTTTTCCTCCTGCTTCTTTAAAGCCTTTCAGACACACATACTGACTCTTTTCTTACCAGAGTTAAATATGCAGACGCACACGCAGTAAAAACACGTTAACACAGGTCTAAGAAACTTGCTGTGAAATTAAAAGGTGAATTTCACCAAGATATTTTATTGTAATTTTGTTAAAATCCTCTTTCATTATGTTTGGAGTGAGCATCAATATTAACCCACAAGGTAATGACATAAACTTGTAGTTTTCAGTCAACACTGTGGATATAAAGTAAAGACTTCACAGTTTATGATCATTTATGGGATTGCAGCTGCGTCCCTGTCTTGTGGCTGAATTGCATTCTGGTCCATTTTCTGCTGCTGTGGTAGAGAAAATGGTGTCTCTGCTTGTTCAGTGATGAATTTCAACCCTTTGTGACTGTTTACTGCTGGTGAATGAGCTGAGAGCATGACAATGAAGCGGTTATCTTGTTGTCCACATTAGGCCTGTGGACCTTGTTTGTTCATGGAACCAACTGGAGATAATGGAGTGTGGTTCAGCCTTTTCAGGTAATGATGACTGTAGACTGAACGAGACCATGAAGAAAATCAGAGCATGTCTGGGAGGGGGATTCCCACAGGTGTAATATTGGGAAAAGTCAACAGTTCTCGTACCCTGGAAGAGAGTAATTTATATACTTGGGATGCAAGGATTGGTCGAGCACCTCGAATAACCCAAGGTGGCAAAAATACTGACATTCTGTACTTAAGCAGAAGTAAAAGTATTTGTGTTAAAAACTACTCTGGTAAAATGTATTCAAAGAAAGAAAGGACGTTTCTACCAGCTATTTTTGTGTAAAGATGACTGAACCTCATTATTGTAGAAATATAAACATGAGAATACAATCATAATTCCTGCTGTTTCCACTTCCCTCATCATTCCTTGGTGTATTTAACTCCTGCGTTTCCTCTGCTCGTTGTCACGTTGTTGATTATGCTATGTTGTAGCGTGTGCGTTCTCGCCTTGCCTCGTTTTGTTTTTGTTCCACGTGTGCTCCACGTCTGGCTGCCAGAAGGATTTTGTACTTTGGTTTTTGTTTGGCAATAAGCACTTTTTAGTTATGTTATTCTCCGGAGTCCTGTAGCTGGGTCCATTTCCACCTATCACAATTCCCACAATGACAGACAAACTGTGTGATAAAGTACAGACGCTTTTTGTGCTGATATTTGAATGTTGCATTTAAAATCACTGTAGAGGTAGCTACATGCTGAGGTACTGCAAGCACAATTTACGGTAGTCTGGCCCACTGTAACCCCTGATTATAGCACTATAAATGATACATTAATTATATGGTTTTTGTCTCTCTAATGTCAGTGATGGAGGATACGCCAGTATGATTGTCTCTTATGTGTTTTTGTTTCTCCGTTAAGGCTCAGATCGTTTGATATTTGACAGCACACTGATTGGGTTTCTCTGCTTAGACCCCACAATCCAGCCCCAGGTAAGTGGAAGACAATGGGTGCATGGAGTGATTATTACATTAATGTTGAACATATACACCACCAGAACACCTATTTTCAGCAGCAGGAAATGTACAGGGGAAAACCCATACTAGGTCTACAAAGACGCAGGGAAAAAGCCCAGTTCTGAGAATGTAGATATACTTGCTTTTCTTCCTTCACCTTTAAAAGCTCACAGACACACCTACTGATCATTCACTGACTAATGCAAACACATACTTGCACAAAAACACACACACATCAACAGCATTATTTTGAAAAATAATCTTTTAAGTATAAGAAAAAATATTGTACATTTGAAGCCAACTTGATAATCTGTGAGTGTTTCCAGCTTGTTCTGCTGATTGCAAGTGGGGAAAGAATTTACATGTGAAAATAAACGCTTTAAAAAAAGACGTCAATAAACACCTATTAACCTAAAATTCCATTGCCAAACACGATTCGAAAAAGATTTGCGTAGATTCACTCCAGATTGTGATTTAATTAATATTTCAGTTTACAGAATAATTTAAAAGGATTTCATTTGTTGACAGTCTCAGTCTTTATGTTTTCTATCATCCAAGGTAAACACAAGTAAATAAAAGGCTAAAAGTGAAGTTGATCATTAAAAGAAAGAAAGATAAATCCATGTATTTGTGAAGCTGGAATGACCAGTACCATTTTTAATTATTTTGTGTGACAATGTCGGATTTGCTTATTATTTCGTTTTGAATGGAGCTTCACCAATCAATTTCACTGTGACTGGCAGCAACCGCCATCAATCCTTCACTAACCAGTCAGGAAACAACACATTTTGCCCTTGTGATATGTGGCCAATAGGTCTCTAGACCCGTATAATTGGAGCCTAAAGTAACTAGAAACTCGAGCTCTCTGATGAGTACTGAAGTAAAGTAATTCAATGTTGTACTTAATTACTAGAATTGGGAAATTGCGTTGTGTCAGATTCCAGCACTTCCAACAAACACATGGAGAGACACAACAAGAACACAGAGTGAGGTGAAGTGAGTGAGCTGGATCAGGCTTTCACCACCACAAAACACGCTGTCACATTCAGGATTAGTTAGATATGTGGATTCATCGGTGGAGTCATCGGAGTGGTCACTGAAACAAGTGAAGTATAAGTCGTCGTCAGTGCCTGGGGAGATGAACGTGACAAAGCCTGGTGGTTTACCGGTGACAGTATCGTTGATCCATTTCTGGTGCTGGGACACACGAACAAAGACTCCAGCTTCCGAAGGGACACTGCAGCCATCATAGGAAGTCAGAACTCCACTCTGGACCCAAACTGAACCGTTTTTGTTCATGAGTGCTCCCCCCCAGCTTCCCTGTGAAAAGAAATGAATAAAATGTCTTTGAGACTTGGACCTGAGTCAGTAATATCCATCCTGCTAAAAAATTACTCTTGTTGGGTGGTTCTTGTTATGAGGCAAACAATCACCTTCCAGTCCCACCTTTTGTGGTTTTGGACACTTTCATTAATTATATTGTTTGGTTGTAATCTCAGTTCGGTTCGACAAAATTTTAGGTTAAGATATCTTCACATATTACAGTGTAATTCACTGTTGATTTTTTTTTTCAAACATTAAAAAGCCATGTAGGAATCCAAAGAGTGAACCTTAACAGTTTTTTAATAGGAAAAAGGTGAGACTGTGACTTTTTGTATTCAGTCACAACACATTGTTCTATAACGCTATTGTTCTGCTACACTGTGTTATTCTTGCCTCAAGTGAACAATCTTTTTCTCGCTCGTTCACATTGTATCAAGCATTTCTGGGGTTCAAAAATGAATTCAACACTGAAGTGCCTAAAAATACTTTCTTTTTGGTGGAAGATGACGTGTCCTTCCAATATTCTTTACTTTTACTGTTACTTTAATAGCAGTAATTAACAAGTTTCTGTGTCTGTGGATTGTACTAATAAAATCTATGGATTAACCTTATTATACAACCCTTCTTGGATAAGCTGACACCTTCTTGTCTAAATATGGCCACTTCAGGCTCCAAATCCCAACACAACCATGGATAAAATAATAAAATCAAGTCCCACTAAATCCCTGAAGTGGATTAGCAGTTAGAAACAATAATATTTTAGTATGGAATGGTATATTGTATGTAATTAAGATAAGATATACTATTTATCCTAGGATTTGGGAAATTCTTTAAAATTAATTATTGAATTAAATTTAATTAACTAGTAACACTATCCTCCACTGCCCCCAAATATTAACTGTTTCTGGCCACTTGAACTGGTTATCTGATACCTCAAGGAACTGAAGGAACATTTTTGAAAGTAATTACATTAAAGGAATAAATGTGTCAGTAGAAACAGAGCTTCCCATAGCAACCCTACCAACTTCAACCGCGGCCCACAACCTAGTAATGTGTTGTTCGCAAAACAGCCAGCTCTAAGAGCCAATACTTTGGTAGAAGAGCCGCCTCCCACTGAATGAGAACCAGCTCCCCATTTTCTCATTAGCTCTGCTCACAAACCTGAGAACTCGGGCAGAACTGAGTGGCAAACCATGCAGCCAATCACACAGGGGGACATAGGATTGTACCATTTTGTTAAGGTAGAGGCGGAGATATAGGTTTCACCGTGTGTGGGAATAGTCCAGTGGTGCAAAAATGAGTGAATGTGACTGATGCACATAAAAGAAACAGCATTTGGCTGCAATTTAAGGAATTTGGCAATAGCAGTGCAGAGTGCCATCGTTGGAAGTTAAAAATTATAGTTAGAGCAGGCTCCACCACAAACTTGCACCAACATATAAGAACTATCCATCCCTTGGTGCAGTTTGAGGAGAGAGGGCAAGCTAGGTCTCTGTCTACTGACCCTGCTGAGTCTTGTCCCAAACTAGCAACAGCTGTTGTGGCATCCAGCAAACTGCAAATACAACCTGTCCTACTGCAACACAAAGCAACATAAGTAAGTGCGTTTGCTTGTCCTGTGTTCCATTAAAAGTTCATTTAAAATGTTAAACAAAGGTAAGAATATTTTTAACAAGACAAATGCACAAAATAAAACTTCCCATCATCACCACAACCATTACATAACAAATAAATAGCAGTGATATTTACCAGGCATGTGCCCCCTCCTTCTTTTTGCCCAGCACAGATCTTGTCTTCAGATAAGGGTCCAAGTAGGCATTGGCACTCATTGTTTCCTATGATTTCTAGGTTGCTTTCCTCAGTATCTAATTGGAAAGATTTTTAAAGTTAAGAGTTTTTAAAGGAATCCAGCAGCATTACTACAAAAATGTTTTGTAACTTACCAGCAACACTAAACCTAGTGATCCAACTTTCAGTGCCAGCATAGAAAGTGCTATCTTCTGAGGCCAAGCAGATCGGCTGTACCTGGTCTGTAAGAGTTACAGGGGATTCCAGCTTCAGGAGGCATAGTTCATTTCCAGGATCACAGAAGATCGCTTCCAGTGTCAAATACGCATGTGGACTTGAAAGTTGGTCGGTGGAGTCCAGATACACTGATATGTCACTCAGGTGATAACTTGAAAAAAATTAAAGCAAAAAAACAAAAACAAACAAACATAAACAATAACAACAAAAAATGAGCATCTAATGTTGCTCATAATCAAAATTCAAACCTGGTACTATGCCAGTCAGAATAATATCAAGTATGTTAAGCTAAGCTAAGCTACCCAGTTGCTGACTTCAGTCTCACGTTAGTGAATAGCATGAGTGGTGGCCACATACTAATACCTCGTTGTAGTGCGGGAGGGTTTGAGTCCTTGCCTGTTTGCCTGCATGTATTTCCTCCATTTCTTGTCTCTCCCACTGCATCCACAGTATTCCTGACTTCACGCCATTACCCCTAATTCATAGCAGAAGCTGGTATTTTATTTCCGCTTGCACTGTTGTTTACTGTTGCAAGGTTACACACTTGCCGCTCATTTAAACATTTTGACACTGCAGTTTCTTTTACATGGCCTAAATGGTACCACATCAGAGGTGGAGACATTGCAAGGATGCTTTTAAAAGCATCGAGGACTATAATTAACAGTGCCTCATCTGTGACTTCTCACGGACTGGGCAGATGACGTGAAATTATGACCCAAGTGTTGATGATGCGGAATTACGTAATTATATTAATTAATTATAGAAAAAGAGTTAGACAGATTGGAAAAGGTGAAGGTGATTTCAAGGGTTGAGAAAAGGGAGTGGGCATCTCCAATTGTTACTGTGCCGAAAGCAGACAAAACAATTAAGATATGTGGGGACTACAAGGTCAGCATTAACCAGTGCATTGAAGAGGAGAGATATCCACTTCCTGATACGGAAGATCTGTTTGCTACGTTGGCAGGTGGAACATTGTTCAGTAAACTTGACCTTTCTCATGCCTATCAGCAGCTGCAGCTGGATGAAGAGTCAGAAAAGTATCTGGTTATCAACACCCACAAAGGTCTGTACAAGTACAGTCGCCGCAGCTATGGCGTTTCCAGTGCTCCTGCTCTGTTCCAGTCTGTGATGGATCAGATCCTGCAAGGGATGGATCATGTGACCTGTTTTTTGGATGATATTCTCATCACTGCTTCATCAGAGGAGGAAGGAGTGCTCACACGTCTGGAGAAGCATGGGGTCAGAGTGAAACTTTCAAAGTGTCATTTCCTTCAGAGCAGTGTGGAGTACCTGGGACATCGGATTGACAAAGATGGACTGCATCCTGTGGAGGAAAAAGTAGCAGCCATAACAAAGGCACCAGAGCCAACAAATGTCACTGAACTTAAGTCCTTTTTGGGTCTTCTAAATTACTACAGTCGCTTCCTAGAAAATCCATCCACCATTCTTCAGCCTCTGCATAATCTGTTAAAAAAAGATGCAAAGTGGATTTGGACCCCAGAATGTGCAAAAGCATTTAAAGATGCAAAAGGACTGCTGCTGCAAAATAAAGTGTTGGTGCATTATAGCACTCATCTGCCACTGAAGTTAGCCTGTGATGCATCACCTTATGGGGTAGGCG
>VUQK01041295.1:0-21447 GCA_015106715.1 Bujurquina vittata
CGCTGTCCCAGCCGCCCCCCCCCCCTCATTCCACCTTAAATCAACTGTGTGTGTGTGTGTGCGTGCGTGTGTGTGTGATTTTATCACATTTATGGCAGGAAAGTTTAAACAAGCCAGAAATTCAAATTCAAAGCAGTCTGATGTCCCAATCACTCTCAATTCAGCCGACACAGCAGCAGACATTATTATTATCATCATCATCATCATCATTATCATCATCATCATCATCATCATTACTGCAGGGCCACTGGAAACCTCTGCCCTCTGGCGGTCATTCAGTGCTTTCTGAATGACCTCCAGCATCAACATTTCTTCTTATTTAGCAGCCTTTTCCATAAATCCTTCAGACGGAAACGTCACTCTTTCCTCTGCTTCTGATCTGAGAGCAGCAAATTAGGATGTTACACACGGAAGACGAGTTGTGAAGTGAGCAGCATTAAAACGCCGTAATTAGGATAGACGCAGAGAAACGTGTGATGAGCGCGGAGCTCGTTAATGTGAAGCTCAAATTACCTTCACGATCGTCGGTGTAAACAATAATTAATAACGGGCTCTCAGCACCGTCCTCTCCTCTCAGGACTTCATCGGGTGAAGTTAACTTCAGAAACCGGCGCGAAGCATCACTACCACTACCATCCTCACCCTCCTCATCATCATCCTAAGCGACCGCGGCGCAGTCTGGTGCAAAAAAGTGCGCGCTGACGAGCGTGTGATGGTGTTTGGTGAAGGCTGATACTCACAGAGAGACGCGCAGAGCTGCCGGAGCGTCCGAGCGCAGCGACTGACTCAGAGAGCGAGAGAGGCTGAGGCGCGTCTCCATCCGAGTGACTCACGCTGACGCGCCTCAGCCTCACGCACAGCTTTAACGCGTGCACGTCTCATATTTAAGCTTTACATTTGTAGCGCACACCACCCCACCCCCCAATTAAACTGCAGTTCCTTTAACGTCCACTTGAGGCGGACTCCTCCTAATAAGCCACGCCCCTCAGACTCACGTGTTGAAATGTTCAGCGGAAATAAACATGTTTGCAGCCGGAAACAGGAAACGGTTTTTAACTCCACGCCGCTCTGAGGGCGGGAACTTTTCTGGATCCAATTTAGCCTTTTTTCATCTTTTTTTTTATCGACTCGGGTTTCCCGGCTTTGTCTCGAAGGCCTGTTTTCTACTTTTGATCCGTCAGCTGCACTAAAGAGCCACTTTGAAAAGGCAAGAAGAGCTTCATGAGGAGGTTGGATGGGTTGGTGACCCTGAAGCGGCTGAAAGGAGCTTTTATTAATCACAATTAAAAGGAACCCAAACTGCCATCTTTGTCTGAAAACAAAGTAACACATTTAAAATAAATGTTTATGATTCAAAGTTGGCGCCGCGTGTGGTGAAATGAATGTTTTTGTGCACGTGGCTATAAATCCGTGCACATGTGAGAGTGGTCCTGTTAAAAAACTCATATTCAGGAACACAAAACACTGTGTGAGCAGGTGAGCCTGGTTACCAAGGAATAAAGTATTGAGCATTATATTTGCACCCAAACATCATCTTTATAATAAACCTGACTCATTAGTTTTTAATTAGTAACCTTAATTAAGGAGTCTGATTACAGTGTAACAGTCTGTGCAGTGAAATCAAACCCCTCCTTTAAAAGTCGGGAATTACTGAGTGAATTGTGCAGACGGGTGCAGATCAGTGCGTATGATCGCTCAGATTTAAGAACTCATGTTCACAAATATTAAGCAGCAACTAGTTTCAGCCTCTCCAGCAGATTTACCTTTGTGACCCCCCCCCCGTGACTGTACGGGGAGAAACTGCTCCAGCGGCTTCAATATTATCTCTCATGGTTTAATGGTGACATCACAAATGCAAACACAGTCACTTCTGACTGTCAAACAGGAACATCAAAACAGCCACGTGATTATGGCTGCATTCGTCTTCTAGAGCAGCCGGTCAAACTCGTTTTGGTTCAGACCGACGTGGTCACAGGTGGGCCGGGTGCACGATATTTACCCTTGAAAGTAAGCTGTGCCCAGGAGCCGTGCACAGAAACAGAAGCGTGCTCGGATTTTGATTTGTTAAGAAAATCCCGTCTCCACGTTTGACACTTTGTTTCAGTTTGTTTCAGTAAAAAGATTTTCACATGAAACCAAAACCCATGAAGTGGACCGGATTTGACCCTTTACTGGGCCAGTTCTAGGCCACGGGCCTCATGTTTGACATCCCAAAGTGTGTTTAAGTTTGCAATCACAAAGACAGCGAGCTCCTTGAACTGTTTAATTTACTTGAATAACTTTATGTAAGTGTGTCTCCCTCCATGAAGGTTTAAATGTAGTTTTAAAGAACTGTGAGGAAACTGCAAAGACACAAATTCCCTAAATGAACTCCAGCGAGGCTCAAAGATCTCTCAAACACAGCTGGTAGACCAGCAGGGATGAAATATGATCAAATTCTGCTTTAATCTGTTTCTGTTGATACGTAAACACGATTTATCCTCAAAATATTCAGCCAGTGTGTGTGTGTGTGTGTGTTTATGTTGGCAGGCAGAGTAATTGCTGTTCTCTCTGTAGGTGGAGCAGCAAGCACACGCATACAGAATGTGATGAACTGAGTTTTCACGGTGGAGAAGATCCCACAACGTCTACTGTGGAGTTACATATTTATCTCTGTCATTGTGATGTGTGTGAAGAAGTATTTGTTTTGTATATTTGCCACATTTACATCTTTGAGATCATCAAACTCATTTTAATGTTAGACAAAGATAACCTGAGCAAAGCTCTTTAGCCACACTCAGACCTGATCCCCGCAGACCTTCAGACCTGATCCCCGCAGACCTTCAGACCTGATCCCCGCAGACCTTCAGACCTGATCCCCGCAGACCTGCTGAATCAAGAACCAGAGTCTGTGTGACAAAGAGAAGCAGGCTGAAGCTCTCAGACAGCAGCTCATCATCCACCATCTAAAGAACCAGCTGAGGAAGTCGAGAACCACGGTGAGAACCACAGAGAGAACCACAGTGAGAACCACGGTGAGAACCACAGTGAGAACCACAGTGAGAACTGTTATCAAAATGACTCCAAGAGGGCGTTGATGACTCATCCAGGAGGTCACAGAAGAACCCGTGAAGAACCCATGCCTCACTTGGCTCAGCTAAGGTCAGAGTTCATGATTCAAAGATGGCCTCCGTGGGAGAGCACTGCTGACCAACAAGAACACAAAGACTCGTCTCACATCTGCCAACAAACATCTGGATGATCCCCGAGACTTCTGGGAAAATATTCTGTGGACCAATGAGACAGAGGCTGAACTTTCTGGAAGCTTTGAGTCCCGTTTCATCTGCAGAAACTAACACAGGGTTTCACAAAGAACATCAGACCATCAGGCAGACATGGAGGTGGAGGTGTGATGTTCTGGATGTTCTTTGCTGTCATTGATGGAACCATGAACTCTGCTCTACCAGGAGATCCTGAAGGAGGACGCTGAAGCATGGGAGCACTTCAGTTATGCAGCAGGACCACGACCTGAAACACAGCAGCCCGTCCACCTCTGAATGCCTCAAAGAAACCAGAATGAAGGTTTTGGAGTGACCGAGTCAAAGTCTGGACTTCAATCAGATTGAGATGCTTGAAAAGCCTCCAAGGTGGCCCAACTGAAAGAATTCTGCAAAGAAGAGCGGAGCAAAGTTCCTCCACAGCGATGTGAAGCTGTCACAGATGCTGGGCTGCCGTCCTTGGTGATCCCAAACACATAAGTGTGACAAATATGCAAAAGCAGGAAGGAGGCGAACACTTTTCCACAGTTCCTGCTGCTCCTGATCTTCAGCTTTTTCACTTCTCATGGATCAGCAGGAGTCGTTCTCTGGAGGCTCCACATCATCACGGCCCTGCGTACATCAGTGACATCACCCCCAAAAATCAGTCTACAAAAAAACAGGCGGAAATATCTGAGCCCGGTTCAGCCTTTACTTACATTCTGATTACTTTCAGTTCTTAGTATTTTGTATTATTATAATTTGATATTTGTTGGTGAAGAGATTTAAGAAGTTGAGGTATTATAATGAAAGCAGCAGCTCGTGTGATGTAGACATCCTGACCTCAGGAAGGATGTAAAAGACTAACCAAGACCGAACCTACAGTCACTTCCTGATGATTTTTAAGCAACCTTTACCTCAGTGGTGAGCCGGGGTCGACCCAGTTTCCACGTATGACTGAACACATGATGGAGGCGTAAGGGATGCACTTCATTGAATGTGTCTGTGCTGCATTTAAAAGCTCGTGCAGGGACTTCCTGCAGGATCTGCTGGTCACACGGGGACCAAAACCCTCCAGAAAGTTGGAGAAAACACGAAGACCAGGGAGTGAAAGCGATTTCCCTCTGAGGACAGTTGGCTGCTCGGGTCGAGTTCACTGGAATGTAATGAGGGGGAGGAAAAAAAACCCTGAAACATCTGAAAGCGATCAGCGAGCATGACATCATCTGGACAAACAGGCGTGATGACATCAGACGGTGCAGGAGACCGGAGAGGAGACGAGGGCGGAGGAGGGGGGGGGCTGGAAGGGTTAACTCCTCACATTTGAAATGACGTTGATTGTGAAACATCCAAAACAGTTTCAATCCGCACATGTTTCAAATACAAAAACATAACGGCCACATAAAAGCCGCAGGCTTCATTACTGTATGGAACAACGAGTGGAAAGATGTGCGCGGGGGAGCTTTCAACACGTACCGTGGTGGCCAAAAGTTTACGGGTCCAAAGGTGAATGGACATGATCCAGCCTCGAAGGGAGCTCGCTTACAGATGGCTTAGAGAGTTGTAGGAGGTGACCGCGCAACTGATGATAATGAGGCTCAAAATCAACACATTCATTCAAAACCCAGAAAAATGAACCGGTGTTTGTGCCAGCTGCAGCCTTCCAGCTCAGTGTGGGAAAGCTGCAGCTCAGCTAACGTCCACTAGAGGCTCCAAAAAGTGTTTCCATTTAGTACCTACTCAGCGCAGCTTGACTGGACTCGTGCCTCTAGCTCATCCATTGTTGTGTTGTGGTTTGAGCCGCACACAAATTACAGAAACTTCTGCCCGTGCTGCTATAGCGACTCCGCCCACATCGAAGGGGTCCTCAAAACAAGATGGTGGCGAGTCGAGTCGAGTCGACCCGCGCTGAGCAGGTACTGATGGAAACCCGGCATTAGACTCCGATGGAAACAAGTCTAACTTTACAGCAGAAATGACCGTGTTTACAGCCGGAGACAAAGACACATTTCTAGTTTGACCGTTCCTGGTCACAGGACGAGTTGTTCCTCATTTGAGCTGCATTAACGCTTACAATGAACCTGTGCACGCTGACAGAGGCTGTAGCTGTTGAGACTGTTGTTATTGCGAAATCAAAATGTAGCATGCGCAGGCCAAAGATATTTCCAGCTCAAGTAAATACGGTTCACTAAGAAGAGATCATTAACCCTAATGAGTTGCATGAATGAGTCTGCAAAGGAGAATGACAGGTAGGTAGTATGTGGGCAGGAAGATGATTGGACCAGAGCAGTGATGTCATCTTTGCAATGAGAGCAGGCAAACAGCGGGAAAGCAGATCTTCCTTCTTGAACTTCATTACAGGAAGCTAAAGTTTGTTCTTTTGGTCTCATGCAATAATCTTCATATACTCCCAGATTCTCTTTGTTAGTTCAGCTGCTCTGGGGTTTAGTTTGTATTCATAAATAGCTTTTTAACCATATGTGACAGTTTTAGCTATTTTGATCTAATTATGACACAAAGATACGGGTTGACTTTGTCCATATTTTCCTCTCTGTGATAAAAAAAAAGATGTCAAAAAAGTGCAGAAACTCAATTTCTCTGAATTTACTGCAGCTTCATTTTCTTTCCATCATATTCAGCAAAACCTGCAAAGCCTTTTCTGTGACTTTACCTTTCCCTGATGAGCACGCCCTTAGACAGGGTAACATTGCCCCTGGGTCAAAGCCAGACTGCAGAAGAGTGCAGAAACACTCAAGATGTGGCACATTGTCTCAAGATGTGGGACAGGAGGACAAGGAATAAGAAATGCTGTGCAGTCCCACAGAAAGAGAGTGACCCTCCAGCTCCCTCTAGTGTTCACTACTCATTATGAACTCAGCACCGCAGCAGAGCTTCATGCTGCTTTACTGCCAGGCGTTTCTCTCTGAATCACAGGAAACACTTCTTTTCGCAAACTGTGTGCCGCGGTCCAACATGGGGCCACGAAGATACTGCGGGGGGTGGGGACGCAGCTGTAGGTGAGTCTCTCCTCGTTTTGTGCAGAACAAAGTAAAAGTGGGTGAAGCTGTGGAAGGGTCTGGCTGCGGAGGGTGCTCTCCTGCAGTCTGAACGGGCGCTTAATTATTCTGCTGCAGTTCAAGTAGTTTGCGCCTGATGAAATTAAAGGTGTAATGCAAAGAATCGGGACACCCAAAAAGCATAAAATCAGAAGTACACCTACGTACTGTAGCCGTGTAAGTGTACTCGTGTACTAATGCGGTGCTGGCTCCCTCTAGTGTTCACTTCAGCACATGTCCTTCATGGTGCTGTGCTGTCAGATGAGTTTCTCCACAAATCACACGAAACACAGTAAAACTGTTTTATTGGTTTACAGTGTTGAATCAAAGGTCATTTCTTATAAACACACATCAGCAGAGAAGACCTCTCAGTAGCTACTTGACAATATTCACATTTTCCAATAAGGTAGGACAAACATTACCATCAGCCAGTTGGTTCTGCAGTCTGTATGTCCAATACCCGTTAGGTCCAACATGATCAGTTTCTGTGGTGATGGTGACACATCAGAACTAGCATGTGGAGCACTTTACTGTCAGCACAGGAGAATAAATCCAGCTTTAGAGGGTCTTCCCTCAAAGGTCTGAGTGGATAAATTCTCTTTATTTATGCTGCTGGCTGTTAACTGACCAAAAAAACAAGCAAAATCAACAACAAACAAACACGTAGAGCAGGGAGCCTCAACTCCAGGCCTCGATGGCTGGTGTCCTGCAGGTTTTAGACCCAACACACCTGAGTCACATATAGAAGTCATTAGCAGGACTCAGGAGAACTCGCCTGCCCACTGGGGAGGTAATTGAGCCATTTGATTCAGGTGTGTTGGATCAAGGACACATCTAAAACCTGCAGGACACCGGCCCTCGAGGCCTGGAGTTGAGAGTCCCTGATGTAGAGTGTCCTAGAGATCAGTCAGCGCGCCCCGGCAACCACTGCTCAATAGGGACAAATGTGTATTCACTGACTGATTGCCAAGAGGTCACTGGGTCACTGGGTCAGGGCAAAGAGGGTGTAGCTGACTGTAGTTTGCATGGAGGATGCCGACTTGTCTCAGACGAAGTGCAACACAAACCAGGAACAGAAAACGTTCCCCTTTAAAGTAAAAGTTGCATTGTTGGAAATGTCTTGGCTGCAGTGGGAAGGCATAACTTTTACTTTGAAGGTGAACAGTCTCTGTTTCTGCCAGCTTGGACAATACTTAGCAAGTGTTTGCAGACAAGTTGGTGCCTTCCATGCAAACTACTTGCAACCACGGCAGCCTGCTAGCAACCAAATCAACTGCGAGGAGGTATTCGGTGCGTCACCACATGCCTCTAAGCTGCCACCAGTGACTGCCAGCAGTTTCACTCATACAATTGAAAATATACTAAAGTCAGGAATGTTTGAACCCACAACCTTCCTGCTGGGAGGGGACAGTGTTACCAGCATCACTGCAACACCACGCTGCAGATGTACAAAACAGAAATCATTACATGCTTTTGATTGAACCTAAACAAGGAAACAGTAAAGCTTTATCGCCTGAACATCTCCCAGGTCACTGGGGGGGAGGGGGGGGGGGCAATTAAGCATGCAGCTAAAGCAAAAGCTGACATTAAACCTGTTCGGGTTGGTAACACATTTGGGAAGTATCAAAGTACAAATATTTCACTGCTGTAATTTTACTTCCTCTATTTTAACACAAATAGCTTTATACTCCTTAAGAGGGCATTTCACATACGTGTTGGCACTGCTGTGCTCTGAAACTCGTGTTCTACGCCTTGTGGCGAGGATGACTGGATTACGGCTGCATCGAGCAAAACGCTGGGGAGCACTCACGAGTTCAACACCGGTTACCTTTGACCGCGGGAAGCTGTACTCTTGCATGATCAATGGAAACGAAGAACAGGGACCAGGCTCGTATTGGGCCCATAAAGTCCATCAGCAGGAACAACAGAATAAAGTACAGAGAGCGCAGCTGCCGGCGCCACGCAGACTTTGGGATGGTCAGGCAACCTCGTGGTCAGCGCAGCGTTTGCGGCTCTCTCTGTGAAAGAGCTTTGAGGGAGTTATTTCCCATCAGTGCGCGCCTTCAAACAAACTGATTTAAACCTAAATCAGCTTGCTCACCACACAGGAAGAAAGAAACACATCATTTAGGCATCATTGTTTTCTATGGTTCTGTTGGGTGGAACAGTGTTTCAGCTTGCATCTGTTAACAGTTGCCAATAAGCATGAAGACACACTGATTACACAACCATCAGGCAGCTGAATTATTTATGACTATAAGTATCACTTCTATAGAGGCTGCATGTGCATGCATTAGTAATCATCCCCTTGTATAATACCAGGGTCCACGGGTAAGGTGTGAGTTTTGGAAGATCCAGAAGCTTTAAAGCCAAAACGTACGTCTGAGACGTCATTTGAAAGGAAACATCTTCTATTTTTTGGAAAATGTGGTGTGTGACTAACTCAGAAACCAACCCTAACCCCAGCTGGATCGCCGATGGCCTGGTGGATGAAGTTAACGAGCTATGCAGTAGTTAACGATGCCTAAAGTACCCGTGTGAGCTGTGAAGGTGTTCCCACCTATGTGGATGTTTTCTGTGGTAACAAAATGTAGGTGGACACGCAGGAAATGGGGCTGTCTGGTTCCTCATCAACTGGACTCTCTTTGGGACTCTGAGCCTGGTATCCACTAATGCTCCTTAGTATAGGTATCCTCTCCTGGATCTCAGGCCCTGATCCACAGTGCTGGTCCTCACCCTGCACTATCATGTTATACGAAAGGTTAGGAAATACACCGTTGACTGGAGAAGATTGCAAGTCTGGCTGAGATGGCGCGCCTGTGGGGGGTAAAATGAGGCATGGCAGAGAGTTCTTCAGAGGCTTGTTGTAGTAACCTTTGGGAGTCCGGGTGCAGGTGAAAGGCATGTAGTCCTGGTCTCCAGCAGGCTCCAGTGGTCTGACATTTTCCTGCAGCTCAGGAACAGCCGTGTCCTCGCTGCACTGAGGCGGATTTACGTGAAGATGGCGAGTGATGTGTTCATCCTGAAAAACAGGAAATGATGTCAGATTCTCAAGAAAGCTATCTGGGTGCACAGAGATTATGATAATGCACTGTACAAGGAAACCAATAAAAAACTCAATAGTGCAGCAGTGCGGTGTATCGATGGAGCGTTAGCTGGTCAACATGTGGAGCTGCAGTTCCTCGAATGGCTCTCAGAGTGAGTCCGTCCCCACATTTGACTCAGTGTTAATATGCAAACGATATAAAAAGTACTGATGCAAAAACAGAGATTGATTGATTTAATTCATCCCTGTTTGTGACAACTTACCGGTGATGTGAGCCACTTGTCAGACAGCACCGGCTCTGGGATCGGAGGATAGACTTTGTGCTTGATGCTGTTGGGTGAAAGAATGCATCAACATAAATGCCAACAAAGATTTGGAAGCAAAAGAGAGAAAATAAATGAGCATTGCTTACCATGCCCAGTGTCTGTAGCAGAGGACAGTAATGGTGGACAGAACAATAAAAATTGCTACCAGGGATATCAGGATCAGCAAGATCAGGTTATCAGCTGGAGACAACAATGAGCCGGGATCAGTAAATCAAAGCATTGACATTACTGAAGAAAACAGTCTGTAAGAGGAAAGAAGCGACCTACCTGAGGGGGTCAAAGTGATGCTGGCGAATGAATCGCCGCAAAGTCCAACTGCTGTTTGAGCCGTCAGCCTGAAGTTGTACATGCTGATGTTCAGGTTCTTCGCAGTCAGGCTGGTGGCTTCAGGGTCGTCTAAACCGAGACAGAGCGAACGGCGTTATTCCAATACAAACACATCTTTACGATCATCGCCAACACTGGAAGCTAACTCTGATGTAGCTTGAACTTCTGCGCAGAGAAAAGTGTGATGAAGCCTTTGTGTTAAATTTGTTAACAAATTCAGAAAATTGCTTCAGTTTAAACCTCGAAGCTGCAATTTGGTGTCTCAGAACTCAGTCGGTGAGGGTTTTTTTTTCACCAGTTTCCTTTTGTTTGCAATCAGATTAAAAGTAAAATTTTTAATGTTATCTGATCGCTGCCGTGTTTGGCTAAAAATCTACAGACTGAGACACAAAAAAGGCCACTTGTATTTTTTTACACTTGCACCACAAGGGGGCATTACTTCCATTTCCAAATACGATTTCTAAACTAATTCTGAGGCACCGTTGAGAGTCAAAGAGGATGGGAAGATGCTGGATGAGTTTTAAATTGATCCCAATGAAAGTTCATGCTGAGGCTCCTCGACAGGCGCAGGGAAAGGCCATCGTATGACAGGAAGAAGACCAAAAAGGGGCCAAGCTTCAGCTACGACAGCATCTGAGATGGTCCTTCAGCACACCTTTGTACTTTACCTGTGCTCATGTTAAAAATGCTCCTGCCGTCGTCGTAGTAGAGAACATATCCGTTGATGTAAGCGGTCTGCTTTTCCAGAGGTATGCGCTCCCAGGATACCACAACGTTCGAGTTCTCCTGTTTGACATTCAGTTTAAACAGCTTGCCTTTCATCTCTGTAAAGACATGACACACATGAATCACAACTCTGAAAGATATGGCGCCATCACATTATGTGAGAATTCACTAAATTCTGTCTTACTGGTCTCTTTGATGTAGCCCTCTCTTCTCTGGTGCAGCTCCGGCGCTCCCTCGGTGCAGGCGTAGATGGACAGCAGGTATCTCAGTCCATCTTTGAAGTTCTCTGGAATAACAGAAGGAGCTGCGTTGGAACCGAAGCAAATGGGATCTGCATGGGTACGACACCTCTGTATGGCAGAGATGAGGACATACCTGAAAATATTCTGGCATTAGTCTCATTGGGACGCACTTTCAGCCACTCCACGGTGCAATCACCGAAGGCTGGACACCAGTCCACGATGTAGCCACAGGTGGCATTAGGACTGTCAGACCAGGACAGGCTGAAGCCGCCACTGATGCCATTGATCCAAGAGGGGTTCACCTTTGGTTTATCTGAAAATAGAACTCCTTAAAGTTAGATTTTACTACACACTCCACTGTGACCGGGGCCATTGGTTTGTGGAGTCCTGTTTCGAAGACCTGACATAATCCTTTTGTCTTTCTTGCTTTCAGGACTCCCTGCTTTACAGCATCCACTCACAAACACATCCAGAATCAATGGAGTTCGATGGAGCTGTAGAACAACTAAAACCCTTAGATTTTTTAGTTTAAGACCTTCCTGTGAACGTTAGAGCCTCATCAGTCACCGGGTAGGCCTGCCCTAAATCACACCCTGCTTTGTTGTGCTTTTTGACTTTAACGCACCCATAATTTACAAATTAAACATCACGTTTTATTCATGAAGACCTTTAAACGCCCAGAAGATGTGCCAGAATATCTATAATCCCATTGATCCCAAAGTTTAGAGAATGAAAAGTGGTTTTCTAAATTCACCTCTTTGCTCGGAGGCGTCCACACAGCTTAGAGAAAATCGCGCCTTAGTCAGGGTGGACTCATCTCTAATGTGGGGGCTCTGCGAGCTTCATACCTGGATTGCGGCGGGGAACGATGATGGTGGATGGGAGCGAGCTGCCGTTTATGTTCCAAGCTGTGACCGTGATGGTGTAGTCCTCACTGGGGTCCAGCTGGAGTCCAATACTGTAATTGCTGCTGGGCACCTCGGTTTTCTTTGGCTGATTTTTCTCTTTGGTCTTTGCCCAGGCCACTTTGTAGCCCAAGATGTCTCCATGACTCTGATTGGCCAGTTGCTTCTGATGGGACGTAACATCAAGACTTTAGTTTACCAAGAACGGCGCAACTACCGAAACAGCGATACTGCTTTCTAACTTTAATTGCGTCTTTATAGTTGTAAGTAAACATCAACTGGTGGGGCTTGAAAATGAGACCAACGTGGAAGCACCAAAAGCTGCAGTTCCTCCAGTGACCACATGAGGCTGCCTCCACAAATGAGTCAGTCCCCGTTGTTCACAAACACTGACCTTATAAAAGCTTTGTAAAGGCTCACCTTCCAGGTGATTACAGTGTGTTCCTCCATCGCCTT
This sequence comes from Bujurquina vittata, assembly GCA_015106715.1. Taxonomy (NCBI): domain Eukaryota; kingdom Metazoa; phylum Chordata; class Actinopteri; order Cichliformes; family Cichlidae; genus Bujurquina; species Bujurquina vittata. The sequence continues at coordinate 12,321 of VUQK01041295.1, forward strand.
CATCCACACATCGAGAGCATCTGGAACTGTGACGCAAACAGACAAAAACCACATCTCAGTTTTCAATCCCAGCTTTGTTTGTTTGCTTTTTAAAATAAATCCTTACCATCACCCTTTGTTTGGACTGTGACACTTGTGCTCCAGTCGCCCCATTTCCAGAAATGCTGTGCTGTTGCACATCGGACCGTCACGTTATATTTCCAGTAAGGTCTCAAGTCTTTGATAACTGCAGCTGTGAGGTTGACGCCGAACCTTTCAGTCTGGAAACACCACAAGGAGTTCAGTGAAGACTTTTTCTTTGACAAGCTGATGCCCCCTTTGATGGATCCTTTTTTAATCTACTCACTGTGGCGTCAGCATCTCTGTCCCTCACGTTTATTTGGCAGGTGAGGTTGAAAAGACTGTAGTTCTGCACGGGCCAGCTCCATTTCAGGCTAATGTTTCTGGCATTCACAGTCGAAGCCGTCACGTCCTTTGGAGCGAGCATGTGGACTGAAACGAGAGACCGCGACAATCAGCTTATTTTAAGGATTAAAAAGAATCATTTTACACTGTTTTTTTTTTTCCCTCATACCTCTTTTGGTCAAGTCTGCCAGGTCACGGAGCTCCAAATTCCCCAGCTGATTGCTCACAGTTAAGGTCCAGTTCCTCTCACCAGCTTCCACTGACACATTTTGTGAGCATTCACCCAAGCTTCCATTTTCGCACAGGCTAAAATGTAAAAAAAAAAGTTTATATATTTCACGCAAAATAAACACAGAGGTCAGCAGGACTGCACATGCACGTCTTGACACATAAAGCCTGAATGAATGACAGGGGCCAGCTTAGTTTTTACCATAACTGGAGTTGTGATCAGTACTCAGATTACATTCTATTTACTTTATTTACTTAGGACTTGCGTCCTTGGAGCCTTTCTTTGCTCCCATACCGGAGCTCACGGTTGTATCGAGGTGTTTAATCTCACCTTCCTTGTAGGTGATATATTCGCCCATCGCCCATTATCTTTCCAAGGTTCCACACGCAGGAGACAGAGGTCAGATTCCGGGTTTCACACTGAAGGTCACTTTCTCCAGGGGGGTCTAAATTTATGGCCAATGCCGAGGAACAAACAGAAGAACCAGCCTTTTTTTTTGTTTTTTTACTAGATACATTTGACAAAACCAACATTTCAAGTTTTACAAAGCTGTGAAAAAGTGTCTGTTCCTACCTGATCTTTTCCCATACATGTCACACCTAAATATGAGTGTTAATTTTACACAAAGATTACCCGAGTAAACACAGAACGCAGTTTTTAGATGATTCATTTATGAAGAGATAAAACCTGCCTGACTAACCACAGACCTGATCACTGCAGTCCTGCTGAGTCAGGAAATCACTTAAACAGAGTCTCGGCAGCACATCGTACCAAGAAACAGTCTGGAAGGGTTCCAGAGCCGTTTCTGAGGCTTTGGGACTCCAGAGAACCGCGCTGAGAGCCGTTATCCACACAGGGAGAACACCTGGAACAGTGGGAACCTTCCCAGGAGCGGCCAGGGGCCAAGATTACTCCAAGAGGGCATCAGTGAGTCATCCAGGAGGTCAGAGAAGAACCCAGGACAAACATCTGAAGAACTCAGGCCTCACTTGGCTCAGCTAAGGTCAGAGCTGACTGGCCTCCAAGGAGAAAACCACTGCTGACAACAAGAACAAGAAGGCTCATCTCACATCAGCCAACAAACATCTGGATGATCCCCGAGACTTCTGGGAAAATATTCTGTGGACCGACGAGACAGAAGCTGAACTTCCTGAAAGCTTTGAATCCCGGCCCAGTGTGTGTGTGTGTGTGTGTGTGTGTGTGTGTGTGTGTGTGTGTCTGTGCGTGAAGTTCAGTTATAGTTTAGCTTCTCCCGTTGTGTTTGACTTTTATGGTGTGTTTGCAGTTTTCAGGTCTTTACTTCAGTCCTGTTGCGACAGCTGGTTTCTAGGTTTAGGGAGCTGAGCAGGTTTGGATAGCTGTGTTTCCTCAACAGATGAAACCATCATTTAAAAACTGCTTTTTGTATTCACTCGGGTCAGCGGTATCTAATTTCTTTGCTGATCTGAAACATGCAGGTGTGACAAATATGCAAAAAACTAAGAAATCAGGCAGGTCCTTAAGACTTTTCTCTGTACTTCAAACTTACAGCCGGCGTGGAAACAGGCTCCGCTGGTTTTTCCTGTTGCTATATTACATATCACATCATTCCAGCCTTTGGATTCTTGGTCCAGGAGCACCGTCAGGGCGTACACCCGTTCACTGATCTTTGTAGTGTTCATACTGGAGCTATTATAGCCAATGAAAGACATTTGACTGAATATTTTCCCCGCTGACAGAATGCAGCAGAAGGTCGCTGTGCTGTTCACCGCAAACATTTTGTCCCTTGGAAAAACTGAGATGGGATCCTTTCTTACTTCCTCTGCAATAGAAGACATAATAAGCACGACTGTAGAATGCATGAATGATGAAAATATATAATGATTTGAGCTGAATATTAACCAGGAAGAGTCTTCTCCATCCATGGGCTCGATTGGTTGTTGTATTGGTACCAGAGCCGGACCGAATGGGAAGCGCACTCCAACGGCAAATAGGACGTCCATTTCCAGGAACGAGTCGATCCCGTCTGTGCAGGTGTCGCAGCAACTTCATCCTACAACATTTTCATGAATCAGAGGAACAGTTTTTTTTCTTTGGAGGCTCCAGGCGCGAGGACCACAGCTATTCGTAACGAGCTCTCACCTTGTGTTCGGTTTTGTTTGCTATGTGAACCTCCAGCACGTACACGAGCCCGTCTCGTAGCGCCGAGCACGAAGGGTCATCGCTCCACGTTAGCAGCAGTGTCTGACTGCTGCTGGTGAGAGTCATATTCTGAGGTCCGCAATGCAAAACCCCTGAAAGAAGAGACCACAGGACGATTTTAAAATGGTCAAATAGGTTTTTCCCCCAACGCTCGACCGCAGCTGCACTATTACGCGTGACTGCAAGAACACTGAAAGACGCCTACAAATATCTGAGTTTATGGATAGAGAAGCTTCTCTTTAATGTACACAGTGCTAATCTCATTAGGAGGCTCAAAGTGAAGACTGGGTTCCAAAGTAAAAATCAATCTTGCTTTACTGCTGAGAGAAAAGCTTCGTTTTTGCCTCTATGCTCTTGGTTCAGTGCACCATCTTTATGTTTTATCACGAATGCAAAGTCTGTGTAGAGCATCCATACAGGTTACTAACTAAGCTCCGCCCTCTTTGGTCACTTCTGGTTACTAAAGATCCAACATGGTGGTGGCCAAAATGCTGACACTGCAGTTTCAAAATGGGGACCACGGTGGCCCCGCGGCAGCCTGCTGTGTGGGGCCCAGAGGGCACAGGAAGCGTAAAAAGCCGTTCACTAAGTGGCTGCTCTGTTTCTACACAGTGACTGGTGAGAAAGGAGTGAGGAAGCACTTTAGACATTATGCAAGAGATGATGGGGACTCAGCAGCTGACTGTCTGCAATAAGTAAGCAGATAAAAAGCCAGATTAAAAAATAATGTGTATATGTTGAAGCAGTGCAGCTAATTGGGCTGCGATTTTTCAGCCACGATGATGTCACAGTTGTAAGAGCAAAGACCGCAACACTGCGAAGTTCATCAAGTCATCGGCAGCTGGGTGTTTTAGAGCCAGAGGGACTGAATTTATCTGCTACTTGGTGCTAAATAATAATGACAATCCTAAATAAATAATAATAAAGCAGATTCTTTTAATACACTTAACTGCACAGGAAGCTGTTATTAGTCAGATATTTGCATATAAATCAGCCCCTGTACAGTTGTTATTAGCTATAGAGACCACGTTGACGGCTGCCTACAAGAACAACTTCAAATGTAAGCTGCATACCATCCTCGAGCTTCGAGGTGACTCGAAGTGAATCGTTCTCACTCGGTGTCGTGTGCCGTCATCTACCGTCCTCCAAAATTTGATCAGGATTTTGTAGGCAAATTTTCTGATTTCCTCTCAGGAATAATGACTGAGGATGATCATGTGCTTCTACTTGGCGATTTTAATATTCATGTATGTTGTCCTGCGAAACCGATGGCGAAGGACTTTCTTACTCTTATCGACTCTTTTAATTTGGAGCAGTGGGTGAGTGGCCCCACACATGAACACGGTCATACACTGGACCTTATCCTCGCTCATGGCTTGTCTAAAGTTAAAACTGATCCATGGTTTAATGACAAAACTGGCACTGCCGGACGGGAATGCCGTAAAGCTGAACGTAAATGGAAGAAGGACAACTTGCAAGTTTCCTTCAGATCCTCAAAAACTGCTGGCGACGCCATCAGAACACTGTAAAGAACGACAAAAGGGACTACCTGTCCGAGATTATCGTGTCCCATCGTCATAATTCACGTTTGTTATTTAAAATGATTGATGGTGTCCTTAATGCCCTGCAGCCTGTCTGTGTAGAGGCATGTCCTAAAACATGTGATGATTTTCTGCACTTTTTTCATAGATGAGGTTGCTGCCGCAAGAGCCTTTATTTTACCACCTAGTTACGATCCTTCCTGCATGGCTCCATATTCAGCTGTGTCTGAAACCTTTGAAACAGAGAATCTGACCTCTTTAAAGGATGCAGTCGAGCATATGAAGCCATCAGGTTCCCCTCGTGACCCTGCTCCCGCTCAGTTTCTGAAGGAAGCCTTTTCCAGCATAGGACAGGTTACCCTTGCCATCGTGAGCAACAGCCTGCTGTCAGGTACGCTTCCTGTGAGTTTTAAGCATGCTGCGGTGCAAACTATTCACTATTATGTGGACGGCAGCCAGACATACATGCCTTTACAAAAAGGTACATGCTCGATTAAACCCCTATTGCTGTGTCTTGAAGACATTAAGGCATAAATTGTAATGGTAAGAAGACTGAGGTAATGGTCTTTTGTCCTAGTGGCTCCTACGCGTCATCTTCTGTCGACTTGGGGCCCTTGGCGTCTTATTTAAGCGGACCGTCTCAAATGTAGGTGTAAAAATTGATAGTGACCTTAAATTGGATTGCCAGGTCAGGACAGTGGTTAAGTCCTGTTTTCACCATCTTGGGCAGTTGGCAAAGATTAAACCAATCCTTTCAAAACCACATGTTGAAACAGTGATCCATGCCTACTGCAGTGCTCTGCAGCTGGTATTAGTCAGTGCTGCTCGGCTTCTGACGGGAGCCTGAAGGAGGGAGCACATCACTCCTGTTCAGTGCATTTTATTTGTTTTTAAATGCTTACATGGTCTTGGCCCATCTTATCTCTCTGAGTTATTAAACCCATACCTGCCAGCCCGTTGCCTCAGGTCAGCTGATCAGCTGCTCCTGGAGGCTTTGCCGTTGCACATTAGAAGTGCTCCCTTATTATCAACTTTTAAAACTGCTCTTAGGACACATTTTTATTCCCTGGCTTTTAACACATGCTGAGACTTGCTGTTTTGTGTGTTTTGTGTTCTGAAAGCTGGAGTGTCTGTGCTTTCAAAAGTACCCCCCCCCCCTTTTTTTTTTTAAATTTAGAATTATTAAACCTGCTTTAAACCTCAATCAATCTGAAATCACCTCAGAGAAATGGCGTCTGTGATCGCACCTCCACCACCGCGTGCTGATGGAACGGAGGCTTGCTGACATGCACTGATTGTGATTTCTTTAGCAAACACATCCGAAGGGTTTCGTACCTGCAGACTATCTCAGGAACAGAGGGAGACGCACTCACCGCTTTCTTCTCCGTCTTGAGTGCTTATCCTGAAGAGTGAGAGCAGTAACAACCATGTGATCATGATGATCCTCCTGTGTGGGACCGCTGATTCCTTCATGAACTCAGCCGGGCAGCAGCTGCGCTGGGAAGCGTCCGCTCAGAGCGAGATTCCTTCTTTTGTGTAAACAGGAACACTTTCACAAGGAAGTTCTGAAGCGTCTGATGGCAACAGTCAAGCGGAAGGAAAAGTGTTAGTGTCAGGTTACTCCCTGAAGCTGCCCTCCCCTCACACACACACACACACACACACACACACACACACATTGAAAATCCATTTGAGTTCATGATTGTGAAATCCATGTGGACGCCAGCGCAGGAAATGGAGCCGATGTGTTCTCGTAAATGTGACTCACAGGGGCCAGATCGGACATGCCTCACGCACTCTGAGACTTTTTCATACTTGGAAGTGAGTTTCAGCGAGCAGCCCTCAGACCAATCAGCCTCTCAGAGCAGAGCGATGTTTAAAACTCCAAATGAAACCACCGAAAGAGAAGCAGAGGATGAGACCAGTGAGGTTTAGATGGGGTTTATTTGTCACGTGCACAGTTACACGCAGTACAATGCACCCTGAAATGCGCTTTGTACCTGCGGCCGATAGAAAGTGGCAAGAATATATAACTAAGAATAAACGTCTGTCAAGATCAAAATGTATGAATATGGAGGGTAAAACATTCGAGTCATTCGCAGTTATTGCAGCTGTGTCAGCAGGTGTGGGCTGTGCTATTGTCCAAGTCACACACAGTAGAATCATTTGCATAGCTGATAATTGTGCAGTTCAGGGCTCAGAGCTACTGCATTACGGCCAGTGGCCGTCTCTGTGAAGACCTTTCAGCCTGGGGCTGATCTGAGACGGGGGGTCAATGTGAGGTCTGCGGACCTACAACAGTGAGGAGCTGGGACCAAAGCATTGCAGTTCTACTTTATAGAGACCACAAGTGAATGATTTAGATATGAAAAGGAAGGCTCTAAAAGCAGGAAACGTGTCCTTTAAACCGGGCTTCCTGGAGGACATCCAGTGATGATGGCACACTGCTTCAGTGAAGCTGAGCTCTGAGCAGGCCAGTCCATGACTGATGGTGTTCACCTGTGTCTTTGATTTTGCTGCGTTGGCAGTGCGTTTGGATCGTTGTCCTGATCACAATGCCAATCAGAAGATTTCCTGATGGTGGATCAAACTCTGATTTTGACTGAATCTCCAGCACCAAAAGATCACATGGATCCATCAGACCTGCCGACACTGATGTTCCGGTGTGATGTGGCAGGCCTCAGCCTGTCCTCCCTGTTTCCCCGACAGCCGTCCTTCCACTCAAACAGTTTCTGTTGAGTGTTCAGGAAACAGCAGACGATCATTTGAAGGGTTTTTCCCATTTCATAAAAACAAGACTCTCAGGTCATCTGCTGGAGGCGAGATGAGCTGCAGAGCATGCTGAGAGATGCCGTGTTTTCAGCTGAGAGCACCTTGTTGGTGCTCAAATCTTTGGCATCGATTTGACTAAATGGGAACACGTGATGTGTTTCTGTGACAGGCTGCTAACAAAGTGCAGTTATCTGTAAGTTGTCACATCAGTTGTCACATCAGTTGACCATTTGTTGTCGTGCACACCAACTATGACATTAACACCGTCCCCTAAACATTTATAGCGTCTTCATGCAGAACATCTCGTCTCTGGAGCTCCTGCATGGATTTGTTACTGAAGGCACCGTAAAAACTGACTGCAGCTGGTCTCTGTAACTCCACCGCGCCGCTCAGCAGCGGTCGTGACGTCACATTTGGCGCGCACCACTGCACTCCAATTATGGTCACAAACAAGAAGCTCCGTTGTGTATATACAGTCATTGGTCTAAACATATACACAATTCTTTTGGGATTGGATGATGAATGGTTTGCACTCTTGCAAGCCTGCAGCACAAATATTTTCTGCATTCATAAATCAGCAGAAGTCTTTCAAAGACAGGTCCTGTCACGAGTCTCTCCTGAACAACACAGACTGATCTGCATAAACCAAAGAAAGTTCTCTCACACACACACACACACACAAGTGTGAAAATGTCCACGAGTTTACTGCTCCGAATGAGTCAAAGCACTGAGGTTCCTCTGCACAGAAAGGGAAGATGGTCAGCAGAGGAAGCTGAGAACAGCAGTAACACTGCGGTTAGTGACACTGCAACATTAAACAGAACCAATCAAACATTTCTCATCACTGAGATTCCTCCATGTGTCCGGATTTGTGTTACAAATATATTTTTATTTCATGAATATTCAAACAAATAAGGAAAATGTCTGAACACTAAAACATTTTTAATTCAATTCAATCTTATTAAAAAAAGCACCAAATCACAACAAACAGTCGCCTCAAGGTTCTTCATGTTGTAGGTAAAGACCCGAAAATAATACAGAGAAATCCCAACAGTCAGAGCGACCCCCAATGAGCAGCATTTGGTGACCGTGGGGAGGAAAAACTCCCTTTTGACAGGAAGAACCCTCCAACAGAACCAGGCTCAGGGAGGGGCAGTCATGGACAAAGAGAGCCAGAGATTAATAATAACTAATGATTAAATGCAGAGTGAAGTATAAACAGAGTGAAGGGAGGTGAATGAAAAGCAGCAGTGCATCATGGGGAACCCCCCCCCCCCCTTCAGCAGCCTAGGGTTAGAGCAGCATAACTAAGGGATGGTTCAGGGTCACCCGATCCAGCCCTAACTATAAGCTCTTTCATAAAGAAAGGTTTTAAGCCTAATCTTAAAAATAGAGAGGGTGTCTGTCTCCTGAACCCAAACTGGGAGCTGGTTCCACAGAAGAGGGGCCTGAAAGCTGAAGGCTCTGCCTCCCATTCTACTCTGAAGGATCCTAGGAACAGCAAGTATTCCAGCAGTCTGAGAGCGAAGTGCTCTACTGGGCTCTGAAGCTTTTCTGAAGCCGTGGGCTCTGAAGCTTTTCTAAAGCTGTGGGCTCTGAAGCTTTTCTGAAGCCGTGGGCTCTGTGGGCTCTGAAGCCGTGGGCTCTGTGGGCTCTGTGGGTTCTGAAGCTGTGGGCTCTGAAGCTTTTCTGAGGCCGTGGGCTCTGAAGCCGTGGGCTCTGAAGCTGTGGGCTCTGAAGCTTTTCTGAAGCCGTGGGCTCTGAAGCTTTTCTAAAGCCGTGGGCTCTGAAGCTTTTCTAAAGCTGTGGGCTCTGAAGCTTTTCTGAAGCCGTGGGCTCTGAAGCTTCTCTGAAGCCGTGGGCTCTGAAGCTGTGGGCTCTGAAGCTTTTCTGAAGCTGTGGGCTCTGAAGCTTTTCTGAAGCTGTGGGCTCTGAAGCTGTGGGCTCTGAAGCTTCTCTGAAGCCGTGGGCTCTGAAGCTTTTCTAAAGCTGTGGGCTC
>VUQK01041300.1:0-13684 GCA_015106715.1 Bujurquina vittata
TAATCTTAAAAATAGAGACAGACACCCTCTCTATTTTTAAGATTAGGCTTAAAACCTTCCTTTTTGATAGAGCTTATAGTTAGGGCTGGATCAGGTGATCCTGAACCATCCCTTAGTTATGCTGCTATAGCCCTAGGCTGCTGGGGGGTTCCCATGATGCACTGTTTCTTTTCCTCACCATATTTTTACTCTGTTTATACTTTACTCTGTTTAATCATTCTCTTTGTGTCTTCCACAGCATGTTTTTTGTCCTCTCTCTCTCCCCTCAGCCCCAACCAGTCGCAGCAGATGACTGCCCCTCCCTGAGCCTGGTTCTGCTGGAGGTTTCTTCCTGTTAAAAGGGAGTTTTTCCTTCCCACCGTCGCCAAGTGCTTGCTCATAGGGGGTCGTATTGACTGTTGGGTTTTCTCTGCAGTATTGTAGTGTCTTTGCCTGCAATACAAAGCGCCTTGAGGCGACTATTTGTTGTGAATTGGTGCTGTATAAATAAAATTGATTTGATTTCTTCCAGAAAGAGAAAAACTAAGTGCACCCTGTGATTCAGTATCTTATGGAACCTCCTCCAGCAGCAATAACTTCATCAGTCTCTCCAATCATTGTGGAGGGATTGTGGCCCACTCTTCTTCACAGCGCTGCTTCATCTCATTGAGGTTTGCAGGCTTTGTTTGAAGGTCCTGCTGCAGCATTTCAGACAGGCGGAGGTCTGGACTGACTGTAGTCCTCCGCCCTCCTCCACCGTGCTGACAGCTGTTCTGAGGCGTTGGTGCTGCTGGGATTTATGGACAAACATCTGCACTGTGGGCTGTTTGTTCCAAACTTTACTGTAAGTTTCTTCACATGCAGCATTGCAGGCCTGAGCCGTGCTGTCTTGGTCGTTTTAGAGAGCAGAGGTTTCCTCTCTTTCTAATTGTGCTCTCATGAACTTTGACCTTTAACACACTAACTGAGGCCTGTACACTCTCAGATGGAGCTCATGGGCTTGCAGCCATCCCTCTGATGATGGTGGGGTGAATTTCCCGAGTCCACTTCTGGGAAGACTGGTAGGTGCTGATGTCTTTCCTCCACAGCTAATATAGAGGTGCTCACACTGGCTCTGGGTCAGTCAATCAGGAGCATTTGACCCTTATATTTCCTATGTGAGCAGTCGGGCTGGCCGGAGTTTTCCTGGCACGCTGTAAACTGTCATATAATCTTATTTTAAGGAGCAGATTATCATTTTTATGTCCTGATACATAAAACCTTAAAACTTTCTTTTTTGCCATGATCACAACCAGAAGTTCCATAATCAAATGGTGCTCATGGAAAGCTCTTATGCTACTTTTACAATCAGGATAAAAACAGCAAATGTCACTGAGAAAGTCCCGCTGTGATAAAGTCGTGTCTGTGACTGCCACAACACTCGCTTTGTCTCAAGGATAACCCGATTAGATTTACTGGGCGGAGATAAAGGTCGCTGTGACCTCACAAAACATGTTTTGGCTACAAGAGAAAAATGCAGAAACGTCTGTGGCTACCAGGCTGTTCACATCATTTAAACACTGCTGGTAAAAAAAATGTTTAGAATAGTTTAAATATACTTAACAAATACCTAAAAAAAACTGTTCCTGATGGCTGTCCTCAGAATCATATTACACCGTTAAACTGGATGATAATTATGGAGGCATTAATGTGTGACTAACAAGGTGTAACGTGTTAATTAGTCCTCTGCATGCATATGTTTCTCACTTTGTGGGAGATGACTCATTTGGTCCTGAGCTAAAGGGTCCTGGGGAGTTTTGTTGCTCTTCCTAATGACGCCTGAAGGCATGAAGCAGGCAGCAGTGGCGCAGGTGTGTCCCAGGTGTGCTCAAACAACAACTTGTTGTCTAGTTGCATTAATGAAGCTGTGGATCAGCCAGCCAATCACAAAAACAGCTCTGGGCTACTCCTGGCCAACAACAGAGGGCTCGCTGGGGATCAGGATCCTCTGGGAGGCTCGGTAAGGTACCTCACCACGTCAGCAGGGGCACCCCCACGGGTCTGTGTCAGAAATGTGTACGCGTTGCATGAGACGGTGACAGTGAGGAAGGTGGAGATGTGCTAACTGCAGGGAGTCTGTGGGGGTTGACTTGTTTTGGGAACTGGCCTCAAGTGGCCATTACAGGAACTGCAGTTTTTAGAGCTTCCTCAGAGCTTCTCAGAGGCAGCAGAGCTCACACAGAGTCCCTTCTTGCTTTTTCACAGGTTTTCTTCATAAAAGGCCATCCTTGGAAAGATGGCTGTCTCTCTGGTGCTGAGAAAAACAGTTCTGCTGTAGAGCTGAAACAACTGACGTGGTCAACGCTTTATTTAAGTTCATTGTGAAAATGTTTTATGTACTTAGTGATGTGGGATTTATTTTTATATGCTGTCCCATATCACATTACACTAGCTGCTGGAATACCAGTTAGTGAAGAAGAACGTTCACTCCCATCTTGTTGTTTTTCTTGGATGAAACTCGCGCTTTTTTCTTGGACGGTCACATTAAAGCGACATTATTGAACATCTTCCATCATTACAGCTGGACAGATTAACAATGACTAGATGAGTGAATGAAATGTGAATGTGTGAAAACCAAGAAGCAACCTGAGAAACTAAAAGTGCCAGAAGCTGCAGTTTCTCAGTACAAACAGGTTTGGGCTCTGCAGGCCGCGCAGCATCGCCATTCATGCAGCTGTGGCTGTTTTTTCCTCAAACTGGATGCTAGAGCTCGGGGCTTGGCTGCTTTGGCTGTCCTCAAATGGGGACCTGTAGCAACTCAGTCTCACTGCTGCTAATTCCACCCATGCAGGAAGTTTGTGCTTGAGATTTGGTGAAAAAAATTCTGCATTATTAGGGTGTTAGCCCGTATTAGCCCACATGTGTCTGTGTGCTGCATTCATATGGTTTACGGTTAGTTAACCAAACTTGTTAGCACGAGGTGATACTCCACCACCTTGTTCAAATATGGCACTTCTACAAAGCCAATGGGTGACATCATGACAGGTGCATTTAACTGAATGCATTGAAATTTCCTATTATATATGCTATATTACATGCATCTCTGTGATGAATACTCACTCTTTAGGGAAGGGGATGGGCTGCAGCAGGCTGGCCAGAGCAGGTCTCCAGTCATCATAGTCTGACCTGCCAGCCACAAAACAAGGACAGAGTCAGTGTAACCATGAAAGAGGAGGGTGGAGGCCCCAGCCTTCAGCTTAAGCTACAACCAAGAGCAGCACTGCATCCAGTGACGGCCTCATGTAAACTCACAGCATCTTCAGGATGAGAGCGAAGCAGCCCAGCACTCGGTCAGCCTGTGCCGGCAGCTGGATGGACAGAGTGTTGACGGCCGGGCTGACCAGCAGGCAGTCGATGAGGTTGGGTTCGCTGTCGCCCCCCGCTGGGCCGCCCTTCCGCTTGGCGTTTGCCGAGTTGTTGTTCCGCTCTAACTCCACCAGGATCTCGCTGGAGTTGACGACGGAAGGAGGGGGGGAAAGTGGCAGGGAGGGCGTTGGGGAGGAGACGGGGATGGACGGGGCGACGGGGTTTGTGGGTGTGGGGAGAGGTGGCTGAGGAGGGCTGGGGGTAGTAGAGAGCGGTAGGATGGTGGCAGGAGGCGGCGTTGGAGGCTCGGGCCGCAGCAGGCGTAGCGGCATCGGGGGTTTGCGGTCATTCTGCTGCTGACAGCCATTTCTGATTTCCTTCAGGCTGGGGGAGTTGTCCCGACTACAACAAGGAAGAGAGACAATTATCAGTGATGACGGCAAACATGCAAGAAAAAGTCTGAAAGCACAGACGAGAAAGAAGAGGCCGGGCAGCTGGCGGCAGAAGAGACGACGCTCCTTCGTGTGTCCGAGCTTCGGGAAAAGGGAATCCTCTCTGGGGTGATGGGAGTTCTGGGAGATGAAGTCCACAAAAAGCCCAAATGGAAAACACCACAAAGACCGATTTGAATCTATATGAGAGGTCAGTGGAAAAAAACAGTGCCTGCACAGGGAGCTGATGGCTGCATGCAGCACCTCGCCTGCACCAAACTGTTTATGAGGCTGGTTCTGGTTGGAACATTTATCTGACAAATTATATCGCCGTCTGAGTGAAACTCTGATATTTTATTAGTGTTACTTAGCACTAATCAGCAGTTAGATAGAGTATCGACACCTGCTAGTGTTAGCGGGTAACTGCACCCTCTCATCCAGACTGGAACGTGAACCCAAAAAAACCTCAGGTCATTCTTATTAATAAACACAATCAGGTTATGTATTTAATTATTTTCCATTTATTCTTTTGTATATAATTGCTCATGTATTTCTGTGGCACTCTGGAACATTGCAGATTAGTTTAGGGCTCTAAATGACATAATGTGGTTTGATGATCGAAACTGTTACTGCCTGCTTTCCTGGTAACATCTGCAAATTAGTGTTTGTACCATTTCCTTCATATTAGTCCTACAACATGTGGGAAATTACCAGTCATGTGTTTGTCTAATCAATGAATACATGAAGGCAAACAACAGAATAACCCTTCAGCCAGAACTGCAACCTTTTAAATGGTGAAACCATAGAAGCAAGTACACCTAAAAAAATCCTTTTGTCAAAATCCTGCCAATAAATGCTCTGACTCATAAAAGGTGAGGAAGAAAATAAACTGCAGGGGAATGAGCAACAAGTACAAAATAAACACAGATTTAAATTATGCTCCGCCTCTGAATATTTCATCATACAACAATGCACACATTGATATCTCTTTTATAGAGCCAGCATTGAAGCATGATCAGCAGATCAGTTAACTGCAGCTAACTTAAATTGGAAGGCTGAATGAGTAAAATGGTTAAGTGACACTGGTAAGGCGAGCAAAGAGTTTACAGTGTGTGGAGTTCAGGAAAAACACAAGAGGAAGCAGCTACTGTTTGCAGGTGCGACTCACCTGTTGATGAAATCCTCATAACAGGAATAAATGGCAGCCAGACACACTGCCACCAGGTTTGGCAGCACGCGTGGGTGAGGGCACTGGCCTGTTGGCCCGTGCATGCTGCAATACAAATGTGCAGGTCAGAGGTCAACTTCCACAGAGTAATAAGGAGGCCAGCGTCCTCTAAGAACACTGCAGCTGTAAGAGCTGAAGCTTGGCCATATCTAGACCAGTCATTCCAGACTGTGAAAGGCTATAATGGGTACATCAAATATACACAAAGTAACTGTACATGTGTTAGCTTCTGAGCTCTCTCAGCAACAGAGTTACTTTTAAAAACATAATGTAAACCTCACTTGCACTTATTAAACATTGTATACTTGAATTGTTCAGGAATGCCAGTCAAGAGCCTAGCAATGACTCGGAATGCTAGGAATGCTTGTTGCCAGCCTAGAGATGCTAGTGACAAAATCATGAATGATAGCCTAGATAAACTGATGACTCACATTGCTAATGACTCTGCTAGGAATGGCAGGGATGCTACGAAGCTAGCTGCGAGCCAGCCTAGCAATGCAAAAGGCTAGAAATGCTAGGGGTGCTGCCAGCCTGCCTGGGGACAAGGACAAGGCAACGATTGATAGTGGCTAGCCTAGAAATCCTACTAATTTGGCTAGGAACACCAGGAACTAGCGGCCATTACACCAAACCATAGAGGTTGGTAAAAGTCTCAAAGGTCCTGTTCGCCTGTAGTTACCCATCAGCCTTTAGCTTCAAACTATCTTTACTTAGGGAGACGTATCAAGCCCTTAAATACATTTTGTTGTGTACTTTGAATGTGTAGCAGTGCAGGAAATGAAATGTAAATGTATTCTCTCCAGGTGCTGCATAGATATCTTTATATTCTTTTTGGGTCATAATCTTATCTGTTACGTCACGGTTTATGCTGTGGAACTGCTAAACAAGCTCATGGATTTCCAGCTAAACAATCTCGTGAATCCTCCTTTTTTTTCCTCGCAGCAATTTTGTAGTCCAGTTCAGTTTTGTCGAAGTTGCACGTAGACAAGTCAAAATGTTCGGTTCTTGGGTGTATTAACCCACACGATTCCTCACATCGCCCCCCGGCCTCAGAGCCTCTTCGAAGTTCCTGGTTACATTTTATTTTGCTCAGAAATGTCCTCACATCAGTGAGGAAAGTCCTCCTTGTTTCTCTGCCGGTAGCTAATCGTATCGCTGCTATCAAACTACAAAAATGGCCTAACGGGGTGGAGTGGAACGCTTTGCAACCTGGAGGGGGGGGCGGGGCCTGAAATGTCTCATTCGCATTTAAAGAGAGCGCACCAAAATCAGCTGCTCTCAGACTCAGGACAGGTGTAACAGAGGGGTCTGTGGAGCTGCAATAACGAGGAATTCAGAGCAAAGCATTGCTGCTCTACTTTATAGAGACCACAAGGGAATGATTTACATATGAAAAGGAAGGATTTAAAAGCATGATACGTCTCCTTTAAACCTGCATTGTGAATCATTCAAAGAAAAATAAACTTGTTATTGCTTATGTTATGGACACTTATTTCAATACTTATTTCAAAGAGCTACATGACTACAGTAAATGTAGTTATAATTGTAGGGTGAAGTTCATTGTGTACTGTGTCCACGTATTCTAACAAATCATTTTTTAAAAAACATTCATGCCAATAAAGCTCAACTGAACTCTCTCCTCAGGCTCTCTGCAGCCTTATTTTTAGTTCCTAGTAAACTAGTCTTGCTTTGGTCTGTGCAGCATGTTTACTGAGTATTGAAGGCAGCACATCCTACCTCCAGCCTGACCGCGAGCTGCAGCTGTGGGCTCCAAAGCAATGAAATCACACCTCACTGCATCTTTAAATAGAGTCTGTAGTCTGAAGTTATTCAGATTTATGGCACCACGTGCTCACCTGTGAATAAACTTCTTGACCACCTCCATTCCACCGTTCAGCTCATTAAGAGCCAGAATGTACTCCTGAGTGAAGAGACGCAGACGAGGGCACTTCCCAAAATCCTGTCAGAAAGACCCCAAAACAAGCAGAGTTAAGAATATATAGTTCAAAGACAGTATTTAAGGACATGCAGAAATAAAATCTTTTCTGATTCCCATCAGCTCTTGCATATGTTTAATAAGAACAACCAAAGAAAACACCTATTTAACACATCTGTGAGACCACTGCTGCCCTTGCAATGGCAGTGCATGGGTTCTACTGCTTGAATTTTTAAGAAGGTATGGATATACAGTGATCCCTCACCTATCGCGGGGGTCACATCGCAGAGACCCCTGTGATTGGTCAAAATACGCAAAGTAGCAGCTTTATTTATTATATATTTATATATATATATATTTTAAGGCTCTATAAAACCTTCCCATACTCATATAACCCTTTCCTACTGTCTACTACAACGTGAATGACGAAGATGATGAATTATGTAGCTGTGCAATACTGGTGGCGATGAAGGTGGTGCAGCATCTTTGCCCTCGGCCGTTACTTCTACTTCCGCTAAAGGCATAGGCGTAACTTATCTATTCATCCAAGTGATGAACATAGATATGTAATGTTACAGGAATACCTATATACTGCTACCTATACACACACACACACACACACACATATATAGCTTGTCCAGGACTTTATGCACTCTCATTTCAGGGGTCCTAACATTCGTGGGAACTTTACACGGAAATTCATTCATTCATGTTTTTTTTCCTAATGTCTTCCTAATGTAATCTGCTGTCTTCCTAATAATGGAAGACAGAAGACTGAGAAGTATTTAAAATCACAAGTGAACACAACTGAAATCCAGCAGTTTACCGCTTTATCTGCTCAGCTGGTCTGGTTCAAAGTTTTGATCTATAAATAAAACCATAACTAAAATGGAGATCATATAATAGAGAAAAAAGTAAAGTACCTTAACTTTTTCACATTTAGCAGGTCTAAGATTTGGGTAAATGTATTTTTTCCTATGTGGATTATCCAAATGGAATTGCATCCCCAGAAATCCTGTAATGCCAAAATCAATGAGACTGAATTTGAAAGCTAACAGTCTCCAAGAGATTTCTCCAGATTTGCCCATTTGGCATGACGTTAAACACAATCTAACCCCAACCCTAGATGGGTCGCAGAGGACCCGATGGGCAATATGATGTTAAATTACAACAGAGCAACAAACAGCTAACAGAAAGCACACAGGAATGCAGCATTTGCAGCCTAAACACAAAAGTGCCCATAATAAACAGTCATCAGAAGAGCAGGTGGTCTGTGTGGAACCAGCAAAATGGGAACAAATTTGCTCGGAAATTGCAAGTTTTGCTAAATTTTACACTTTCTAAAAAAAAAATCCCTCTCAGAGGTCTTGAATGACGCTAGTGCTGTAGTACTGAACTCAGCTGATCTCACCATGTTGTGTTTGAGAATTCTCTGGACCACAGGAGTGAACACCTCAATCACGACACTCGATCGCGGTCGCTCCCGACAGTGCTGCAACACAAGATTGCTGGCTGTTACCAGGATGCGCTTTGAAATACTGAAATATATTTTATTTACTATAAAAGTAACAAGCTCAGCCTCCCTCTGAATAAGAGCTCACCTTACAGAAGAACTCGCACAGATCAGGTGGAGGATGGTTGTTTTCCAGCAGAGGAGCAATGGCCTGCACACACACACACACACACACACACACACAAATATTTCCATATCCTATCCCTTATTTACACAGGCCTAGAGCCAGCAGAATGGAGCTGATGCTCAGGTGAAAGAGCTGTGTGAAAACAGCCTACAGGTGTGCTACACAAACATCACAGTTTCTCTAAGCGTCAGCCTCCCCTGCTCAGCTCAGGTACCACTGTGTGGGTATCAACTGCAGCAGTCAAAAATTCACAAATACACAAGTGTTACATGAAGAAAACCATGAACTTTAACAAGCTAACCAACAAGAGGGTGGACAGCAGGCTGTTAATGATTAACCGCCTGCTGTCAAATATCAGTTTACTGCACAGTGACCGTGAACTTCAAACTCACCACAATGATGTTCTCATGATCCTGAGGACTGAGATTTGAGTTCTGTGGGGAAGAAGAAACAACCAGAATTAGGGAAGAACTAAATGGATTATGGTGCTACATAACTAGACTCTATATCAAACGATTAACTGGTATTTTTAGAGGTTATTCTGTGGCAGCACAATGCCACATCAAGACTCTCCAAATAGGTCCGAATTCTCCCGCTTAAAGGGAATAACATAATGAAATGTAAGGACAAATCCCAACATGACAGAGACCGTCCTCTCCAAAGATTCTTTGGGAACACATCTGGGGAATTTTGGATGGAGATTCCGACTGACATGATGGCAGGGCGGGTCAGACAGCTGCTTAACACATAAAGTGCGTCAGCAAAAAGCAGCTGCTGGTAACCAGCTATTTTCTTGAAATCATCAAACAGATTCAGTTTCCTAATGACAGTGAGAACTTATTACTTTAATTTAACTCTTTTAAACACGTGACACGAGTGAGCGTGTTACCTCAGCCAGCAGAGTGGAGATGATGTGCAGTGGAGCTTGGTGGATGGATTCATCCTGCAGCGGTGAGGTTAGAGCCATGTCCACCAGCGCTCTGATCTCCTTCAGCGCCACGTCCCAGCGACTCGGGTTGTTTAGCACCTTGCGATACTTGTAGATCTTTTTCTGCAGGACACACAGTGTGGTCACAGACACTGAAACGATTCTGATGAACAGTGGCCCAAAGACCGGCACGAAGACCGGCCCAAGGATCTGTAGGACTGCACATATGAGTACCACAGTACTGTGTTTGAGTCTGTCTGCACAGGTATTTGCCTAAAGAGAGGCAAACTGCTCGTGTACAGTACTCGAAAAACAGCACACTGCTCGACGTGGCTGGGGTCGTGTAAGCCCAGTGCTGACTGATTGAAAAATGGCTGGAAGAGGAAATGGAGTGAAGTTCACCACGAATGAGAGAAGTGAAAAAAAAATCCAGCATGAGAAGCATGAACAGAAGCTGCCGTGGACACTTTTTATTTTTTGAATTTTCAGTTTCATTTCAGAACGCTCCGCGGCTGACTGACGGACCGACAACAACAAAAGTTAAAAGTTGCCCACAGCCAAACCCAAAGAAGTGACTTTAAGTACTAAGGCAGGGATCCTCACATCCAGTCCTCGAGGGCCAGTGTCCTGCAGGTTTTAGATGTGTCCCTGGTCAACACACCTGAATGGCTGGATCACCTCCTCAGGATGCAGGCAAGTTCTCCAGAGTCCTGCTAATGACTTCTATGTTTGACTCAGGTGTGTTGAAGCGGGGACACACTTAAAACCTGCCGGACACCGGCCCTCGAGGCCTGGATGTGAGGATACCTGTACTAAGGCATACTTCCTTGTACAGCTTTATTCAGTTCTGTGAGCACAGCATGGAATTAGAGCTGACAGCTTTAGAGCTCTGATCCTCATAAAGTGCTATGGGAGAAGGTGTGTAACAATAAACAGCCATTTCTGATGTTTTGGCATGATAATTGTGGAGTAAATGTCTGTGTGGAAATCTGTGCACAGTGGGGGGGCTGCAGCACGCTGCTTCAGTCAGTTAAACAGAGACCTTACCTTCCATTGGAGGGAGTGAAACCACTGGTCCCGTAGGTAGCTGTTTGCAGCCTGCAGCAACACACACACACACACACTTAGTAAAATGATTCCAAATATATACATTCACGGTTAAAACAATAAAAACAAAATTAATTCTGATACACACCAAGATAAAGACACAGGCAGAGCGCTTTAACTGAAATGAACAACAAGGTAATAAACATTAGATTCCTACATTTATTGCTGGGTTTTGGTTTGAACTAAATTCAGATGTTATTCAGTGCATCAAACCCTGTGAATTATTGCAAGGAGGTTCATACACACAACATGCCCTCCTGTACCACCACAAACACACCTTGATGGTCTATTTAAACTACACTTCCCATCTTTCCCTCTTTGCAGCTTAATGTCCACACTGACGTCTTAGTGGCCCAGGAGTTATTATTAAAAAAAGACGAGCTAATGTAGTCGATGCTTGGCCTCAGAGACAGGACGGTTACATCATCACAACACAATACTTGGAGCCAATGGGACCCCAGCAGACTCACAACACGTCTGGCTCCTCCACCATACGGTGATGGGAGCTGATGGTGTTTAAAGTAAGGCTGTGTCTGAATGAGGAGTAAAGGTCTGCCATCATGGTGGCTCACGTATGTAAACTGTAGTTCCATAATATTAGGAACGAGCTTAAATGAACCTTATTATTACTCCAGACTAGTGGTTCAACTGCAGCAGCTGTGCTTCAAACTGCCTCTGAGGCTCTTCGTGGCACAGTACTCATCTCTAGTACAACAATTAACCACACAACCCCGGACACACCCAGTAAAGCAGATTCATCATGTAGAGGAACACTGCATGGGGGGCAACACGCCCACAAAGATGCTGAACACAGTATAGTTTCGGTCCTCAAACAGCAAAGCTTTAAATATAAAACAGTACTATAGTACTTATATATAGTACACTAAAGTACAGGCCTTTGTGCTAGTGAGTAACTGGCTGCTTCCGCCCAAGCCACACTATGGTGGCCGGTTGGGTTTCAGTGTTGTGACCTTTGATCTCCACCATCCCCTGAACCCTAAATGCACGTCAGGGCTCTTTACATAGCCGAAGAATTATTCCGGGTCTTTCAGCATTCCACAACCGGCAAAGCTTTTCCTTGGAACAGAGCAGTGGTCCAAAGAAGGCCAGCAGGCCTAAACGATCACAGGCCGACCCCGGGGCCGATCTCAGGCCGACCCCGGGGGCCGATCGCAGGCCGACCCCGGGGGCCGATCGCAGGCCGACCCCGGGGCCGATCACAGGCTGAGCTGTGTTTCCAACGGGCTGCTGAGTAACAGCCGCTCTGGGTTCAGCAGCTTCATGGCTGCCAAACACAGGGTTCTGTGTTGTCTGGAGCATTTACACAAATAAATGCAATTATTTCACATTTTGCCTCATTCCAGCTGTCTATCAAATCATTCCCGGGGATAAAAAACTAGCATGACTGTGACGGGCAGCTGGGTGGGACAATAAACCGGTGAAAACAAATCAGGACTTGTTTGATTTGCAGGAAGTTGTTCACTAATTTTCCTCTAAAGAAAATGATTTGACCTTTAAGTTCCTCGCACTGTTTCAGCAGATTTGACTAATGACTGAACACATTTTATGTAAACACTGAAACTAAAATAATGCATTCAAATGAATAACTGCCTCGAGATTTCAAGGTGGCTGTTGAGTGTTGAGTAGACTTGCTTCTAGAAGGATTCTGATGAAGAAGAGGGGCCACATTTACTGAAAAACAACCTGATGGCAATGTAGCTTTTTATGATTTTGTTATATGTGGAGGGAAGAGAGGACCACAGGCCCACATATCCACTGGATGCCTCCTAAAAGTGGCTGCTGCCCACAGAGGCCGGCAGGCTCACTGGTTCCCGGCAGGTTTGGTCTGACTGTGGTTGTGTTGCAGTGTTGCTGTAGCGGTTTGTGCGTAGGGTCATTTCTCTTGGTCACCATTTAGTGGGGTAAGCTCTTTATTGTTTATCTCTGATTAAGATTCACAGCAGAATTGGGTAAAATCCCAAGAAGCCCAGAATAAAAATGCTCTTTAAACTCATCCTGTCAGAGATGATCAGCCCATGTGAGGGATTACAGACGGAGACCTCCACCCAAAGGACCACATTAGTTGTGTTTCAGGTACTGAAGACGTTTGTGATTATGAAGGGCAGTTTTAGTAAGTGATGACCTGATTTACTGCTAAATAAAAACATACTTACTACACAATGCAGGTGTGTGAGTGCATGGAGGACTGTGTCATACACAAGAATTTCATATTTATTCTGATTCTGGTTAAATTACCTGCAGCAGAACGGTGCCACCAGGGAAGCTGAGCTGGACGCAGTACTTTGGGGCATTGTCCCATGAGAGGAGCTGCAGGTCCTCGATGGAGCTGTAGGGCAGCGATGTCTCCATGTAACCAGTGGGCTGGAGAGGAGAGAGAGCAGGAGGATATTAGTCTGCCACTGTAACATTTACAGTACGTACTGTATATTTAAACAAAGCGGAGGAGAAAAGGCATTTATTTTCACTGGCAGTCAGCTGGAAAGAGGAAAAGAAACACATCCCAGGCTAACCTGCCCTGGGTAAACACAACCTCCCAACACAGCGAGCGCTAAATGCTGTGAAAACACTGCACACAGTAATCTTTATCAGCTGGGCCACATTTGATTCAGTTCCAAGTAAACAAGAAACTGAAGGCAAGAACAAAGTGGAAAATCTATTTAGCAGAAGCCATTAATCATGCAAACACACACACGCACACACATCAACGAGAAACACACAACGGAGCAGCTTTGACTCCACACACAGACACAAACACACACACACACACACATCAGCGAGAAACACACAACGGAGCAGCTTTGACTCCACACACAGACACAAACACACACAAACACACACACAGATCAGCGAGAAACACACAACGGAGCAGCTTTGACTCCACCCAGGGTTATTATAGTTAACGAAAACGAACGAAATAACGAAAACTAAAATTGAAAAAACATCGTCGTTAACTGAAATAAATAAAAACTATAATTAAAAGGAAAAAACGCTAACTAACTAAAACTGTATTGTGAGCTTCCAAATCTAACTAAAACTAACTGAAATTATAGATAAACTTTAATTTTCTAG
>VUQK01041303.1:0-12889 GCA_015106715.1 Bujurquina vittata
TGATCATTTTTAAGATTGAAGCATCAATCAATGGAAAAACTTCTTTGAACAGTCTGGTAGGAATGGGATCTAATAAACATGTTGATGGTTTGGAGGAAGTAACTATTGAAGTTAACTCAGAAAGATCGACTGGAGCAAAAGAGTCTAAACAAATACCAGCAGTGCTCAAAGCAGCTGAACATGAAGTTAAGTCTCTGAGATGGTTTTCAGTAATTTTCTCTCTAATGGTTAAGATTTCATTTGTAAAGAAATCCATGAAGTCATTACTGGTTAGAGTGAAAGGAATACTCGCCTCTACAGAGCTCTGACTCTTTGTCAGCCTGGCTACAGTGCTGAAAAGAAACCTAGGGTTGTTCTTATTTTCTTCAATTAATGAAGAGTAGTAAGATGTCCTGGCTTTACGGAGCGCTTTTTTATAGAGCAGCAAACTCTTTTTCCAGGCTAGATGAGCATCTTCTAATTTAGTAAGTCAATATGATATTTTATTTAACAGCAATCAAGCCAAAAGGCAGTGTGTGAAAAACTAAGTACACAATCATTGCTTCCATGGGAATTAAAAGGGTAACTAGCAGCCAAGCGTTGATAATCAAATTCAGTTGATTAATGGATCCTCAGCACCTCTAAAAGCCGACATTTTGGTAGTTTGATGGTCTGGAGCATTTAGGGATGTGTTAACACATTTCCACAATCTTCCCATTAGTGGACATCCCAGCAAATTCAGCCCAAGGTCAGCCCATCCAACACTCAGAGAATCTGCAAAAACCCGAGAGCTACTGCTCAGACTCTACTGGCCTCAGGTCGCACGTTAAATGTTAAAGTTTATGACAGCACAATTAAAAAACAGACTGAACAAGTGCGGCTTGTTTGGAACGCTTTCAGGGAAAAGCCTCTCCTCTCTAAAAAGAACATGACAGCACGGCTAAGTTGCATCCCAACAAATCACAGGAATTCTGGAACGGTGTCCTTTGGACAGACAAGTCCAAAGTGGCCGTGATGCATAGTGCAACATTTGGTGAAAACGCGACACAGAATATCAGCACAAACACCTCATACCAACTGTCAAGGACAGAGGTGGAGGGGTGATGATTTGGGCTTGATTTGCTGCTGCAGGACCCAGGCACCGTCCAGTCACTGAGACAACCAACTTTCAGACAACTGAGACATTCTAGAGCCAAATATGAGGCCGTCCATCTGACAGCTAAATCTATGTTGGGTCACACAGCAGGACAATGATCCCAAACAGCAAAGCTACAACACAATGGCCGAAAAAGAAAAGAATGAAGGTGATGCAATGACCCAAAGTCCAGACCTCACCCTGACTGAAATGCTGTGCTGGGACCTTAAGAGAGCCGTGCGTAAATGAATGCCCGCAAACCTCAATGAACTGAAGCAACGCTGCAAAGAAGAGCAGGTCAAAATTCCTTTACAGCAATGTGAGAGAAAAAAATAAAGTCACACAGAAAACAATTATTCCACATTATTGCTGCTGGAGCTGCTCCTGCAACCCACTGAATCACAGAGTGCACTTAGTTTTTCACAGCACTGCTTCTGCATTGTGTTTAGCATGTAAAACATAAAAAATGACAATATTCTGTAGCTCATCCGAGGTTGTGTTAAACTCATTTTAAGAGCTGCTAAGGACCAGATATTTGGGATTATGTCCTGATGTGTAAAAGCTTAGAACTAAAAGAGGGTGTGCTTTGTTTTTACCGTGACTACACGACCCTAACACCCATAAATCACAACCCCTGAACTTAACCAATCATCATAGCATGAAACAGCTCTCTATAAAAAACGGGCGCATTCAAAGTGACTAATATGTGGGTTTGACACATAAATCATCTTTTGTCGAACAGTGAGTTCCCTCTGCAGGTGAAAATGAAGAGGACACAAGCAGTGCGTCACGTTGATAATGCCACACACCACTTGACATTTTTCCACCGAAATGACAGACAGTGAGGTGCAATGTGAGTGAGTGCGTGCATGTGGCTGCTCTCCGCTGCAGCTATTTCTGCAGTGATCCGCTGCTTCTTGATGATGTCGGCTAATTACGTGCCCTCTGTGAAAGTCATCATCATCGCAGTAAATGACAGAGAGGGTCACAAATGACTCCACATGTGAGCTGATGACTGCAAGTGTGCCAACACTCCAGGGATAAGACAAACTTTGACATAATTGCAGCGGGTTTATCTCTCCAGCTCGCGCCATTCCAGCCTTTTTACGGCCTTTTGTGCCAGTTTGTGTGAAACAAACTGGCACTTATTATTTTGTTTCTCTCCCTTTCACTTATCTCCATTTACAAATATGCAAATCCACTACAGCTGAGTAGCACCCCTGTGTATCTTTGTTTCATTCGCACCCTCTATCAGTGGATAACATTGGCATGAAAGGAAATCTCTCTGTGGGGGATTACATTTGATATACATACAACACAAGATGAAAAACGTGATAAACAGTGAAAGCACGATTCTACTTATTCTTGATTGTGAGCGGTGTTTGCCTTATTTCGGATTGAAAAGAAATAGCTCCTGATGTTTGGAGACAGGCAGGCTTTCCAGCCTCTCTGCACTAAATAAAGAACTCTTTAGCCTTAATGCCTTAAAAGTTGCACAATCCCCACATTATAAAATAGAAGGTGAAGTTAATCTTTAATAGAAGGAAAACCTTTTAGGCTGTGTCATTTTTACAGATAACAACACACTTTTGGACCTATTAACCAAAATGTGCTCATTCAAATACCAGATTGGACTAAAAGTGGATGCTATCTAGAGTCAGATCCAAGGTCAGACCAGGCATGGTAATAAATGGACATCCTTCCAAGCAACCCGGTGTCTGAGTGGTTGGGCCATTACTGCACGTCCAGGGACGTGTCGAGGAGGAAGGCAGGGAGCATTGAAGCATTTCCATTACATTCTGCTTTCTTCTTCTCACTATGAGGATGCAAATATTGTGCTCCATGTCATTCATTAACCTGTAGTTACTGCTAAATTTGCAGGTTTCAAAATAAAAACTACTTGTAAAATATGTTGTATTATTATATATAAATATATATTTAATAAACTGGTTTAAATTTGTAATTAAAATAATCCACAGCTGGTGTGTGACTGCACCATCAGGCAGCATGGTGGTGCAGCGGTTAGCGCTGTTGCCTCACCACAAGAAGGGCCTAGGTTTGAGTTCCCTGTGTTGGCTTCCTCCCACAGTCCAAACACATGATCGACCGTAGATGTGAATGGCTCTCTGTCTTTTTGTGTTAGCCTTGCAAGAGACTGACAACCTGTCCAGGGTGTATTCTGCCTTTCACATTATGAAACCATTATAGTCACAGACTGAACAAACTTTAAATAAAGTTTTTAAAGTACAGTGCAGTGAAAAGGTGCTGTCAGTTTTAAATGCTGATTTCATTTATTAAGGGAAAAAAATGTATCCAAACCTGCCTGGCATTGACCTTTCGTTTTTGTTTTTTTTTTTAAATAACCACATTTTTGAAAAGCTGAGTTTATTTTCAGCAGTCACAGCCGGGCCTGATTACTGCAGGGCCTGTTGAATCAAGACATCATTTAAACAGAACCTGCCTGGAAAAAGTGAAGCAGGCTAAAAGATCTCAGAAAGCAACACATCATGCCGCGCTCTAAAGAAACAGCTGAGAAACAAAGACATTGACAAATCATCCAGGAACTCACAAAAGAACCCACAACAACATCTAAAGAGCTGCAGGTTTCCTCTTACAATAATCTACAGCTGCTCCGCCTCAGGTAAGGTCGGAGTTCGTGAGTCAACAATAAGAAGAAGACCGGGCAAAAATGGCATCCATGGGAGATTTCCAGTGCTGACCACAGTTCCTCATCAGCGATGTGAAAGACTGATGGGCAGTTATCACAAACGCTTGATGGCAGTTCTTGCTGCCGAGAGTGACCAAACCATCATTAGGTTTAGGGGGCAGTGACTGCAGGTTCGGATAGCTTTTTTCCCTTATGAATGAAATCATCATTTAAAAACTGCATTATATATTTACTCTGGTTATCTTTGTATAATGTTAAAATTTCTTTGAAATCTGAAACATGTGTGACAAATATGCAATGAAAAGCTTTGTAGCCTTTCCCACTACCATACAGTACTCATTATAGAGAAAACCCCCCATTACTTTGACTCTGTTTATGGTTAGTCTTAGGCTTAGAGGAAGGTCTCCAGGAAAATAACGGCGACACGGCTGTAAGCAGTAATTTGTCGTCCAAGAAAAGATCACGAAGGTCTGTGTCGCTTTCAAATGCTCTTTTGGGCCAATTCCAGTAGATGGCGATGTGCGCCCACAAAACTGTGTGAGGCGACGCGGCGACTCAGCGCATGCGTGAATCTCGAGCCGCTTTCCAGGCGCCTTGCTGCTGTGGCGTTGACGCGCCAACATACAGTACATCGGAACGTGAGCATCTTCCAGCCAGTGCTGTTTAAATGCCAACGTAGATTCTGTCTGAACCTTCACAGCTTTGTCTTATGTAACAGAGTGGGCCTCCTCTGCGAGGCCCCGATACCTTCCCGTTGATGGCTGCATACGTGACACAGATAATGGATGAATCACACTTTTTGTAGGTTAATATATAAAATCTATCATCGGCACGCTTTCTATAGCTGTGTGTCATTTCCAGGTGTAATGGAAACATGCAGAGAAGCATCGAGGCTATGCTAAAGAGCTTGGAGTGTGTGTGCGTGTGTGTGTGTGTGTGTGTGTATCTAGATAGATAGATAGTTTTATTTATTTTATAATTAGTTTTTTACTACGTACTTTTCTTTGGGTTAGATGTGAAATATTGAACATTGAGGGGGCTGGGTCTAAATGTTTCATTGGCGGTAGTGATATGACATGTTTTTGGATAATTCAACGGTTGTTCATGACAGCCACAA
Source organism: Bujurquina vittata (assembly GCA_015106715.1). Classification (NCBI taxonomy): domain Eukaryota; kingdom Metazoa; phylum Chordata; class Actinopteri; order Cichliformes; family Cichlidae; genus Bujurquina; species Bujurquina vittata. Next base: position 4,900 of record VUQK01041303.1, read on the forward strand.
ACTTTTCTCAAAGAAAAGCGCATGAAAAAGAAACATCTCCTTTCTAAATGCGCTCGGTTACCCATCCAAAGCAAGCAACGCAACTTCTGCAGGATCCTCAGATGGCCACAGAGAGGTGGGAGGAATATTCATGGTTCTTGAGAAGATAACAGAAGATCTGAGAGAGGGAGAGAATGAGTGAGAGAGCCAAGCCTGTGAGTGTCTGTGGGAGGGGAAGGGGGCTCGTGGAGAGGAAAATCAAACCCACCCAGGGCTCTTCGTACGTCACCGTTCACATCACAGATGTTCCCACAGACACTCAGTGTGGGTTGTGGGCCGAGGCGTGTGGAGAGCCAGCATGGCTTGAAATGGACTTTTCTTCTTCTTTTTTTGGTCTGTTTGTGCCTGCACTATGATATGTAGGCCTGCTTTGTGCGTAAATGGAGACTTAAGCACCGCGGTGATGTTTAAAAGTACTCATTCTGAGAGTGGGAACTGGATAGCCGTGTGATACCTGTGAGTGCAACAGAGCTGCACTGTTTCTATAGTCTGGTCCCTATTAACTATATGAGTATGTATATAAAACTATATACAAAAATACTGAAATATAGAAAAACAGGCACTGATCTCGATGTACATCCCCTTGAATACAGGTTCCTTGATAATAATTTTAAAAAAAGTCACAGAAAAGGAGAGCTTGTGTGGGCGAACCCGGTTCTGTTTCCACATCCAAATGGCAAAAAAAACAAGGGGAGTTGTTATTGATGGAAATTAAAGTATTCAAATACGTGGCAAATGAAAAGAGAATATAAGCTACATCTCCAAAACAGCTTGAGGTGAGAGTGCAAGCAAAAAAAAAAACCACACTCTTACCTCTCAGACTCGTTTGAAGTGGTTTTAATGCGCACTCAGAGAGACAAATAGATTTTTTTTTCGCCCAGCTCGTCAGGCTTGTTTATTTGTACGTCACTAACTGTTTTTACGGGACAGAAATCCCCCTTCGGTTTTCTTGAGACCACTTTGTAGGCAGCTGCTCTCTCGGCCAATGGTCACATGGTCAGAAAAGTTTTTGGAAGCTGCTGCTGGTCCTCTACGTACAATCCTTCAAACCACCACCACCTGATGTTTTCAGTTATATATATATATATATATTTTAATATGTGTCCTATTAAAGACTTAAAGTGTTTAATGATTCATTCACATCTTAAGGCGGGATTTTTCTGTCTCTCTCTCTCTCTCCATCTTTTGAAATCCTGCTGCCGCACATATTTGGCCAGTGATGCGTCCCACCAGAATGTTGTCCTTGGCAGGGCGCAGAGCTCCATCCATCTACACAGATGCTCCTGCGCGCTCCGGACGCCCACTCTCGCCTACTGCTCTGCCAAGCGCCGTGGCATCTTGAGACGCCCCCGGCATTCCTGAAGTCACTGTCACTTCCCGTCGTGTGCGATCTTTCAATTACACTGACACCTCAAATATGCCTTAACAACTTTGACGCTCGAGTGCCACCGACAGGTTGCTGGCAAACGAGTTAAAGCATCTTAATTTATTAGATTTGTTTTTAAAGTACCACCATCGTGGCAAATTTTACTATTGCTTCCTGTTTTTATGTAGGTCAAAGGAACGCCAAGCTCTTTTTATTTATCTGATAAGACGGTCACACTTTGCTCCTTCCCTGTTCAACTGTTTAGTTCAATTGCACAATACCCAAAGGAAATTCCGCCACCCTCGTGAAGTTCGCAGACTTTATCGATAAAGTACGAGGAGAGAGTGGGAAGAAACCTGTTTGCGATACCTGGGCGGGGATTCCCAGAAATCCTCCCCTGTGACGAAGTATTCGCAAACATGCCCTTATACGGACAGCTCGTGCGTAATTAGGAAAGGCCTACTTACGCACGCTACGCTCTGTGCGTAAAAACACCGCAACCAGAATCTGCTTGTGTAAGGGTTCCTCGCTGGGAGCTAAAGTAACTGTTACGCTTACAGTATGGTAGGAAAGAAACCTTGTTTGCCCCTCCCACTCCTCTTTCCCGCTGTTGTGTTATTTTTATTCTAAGGTAAATGTAGATGTGTAAAAACAAACACTCAACTCCAGCTTTTCATTTTCATTTTTGAGACACTTTACTTAAATATACACATCACAATTAATAAAAAAAAAGAAAAAGGAAAAGAAAAAAAAAAGACACTGTAAACATTGGACATCATCAGTTTGTCTGGATCAACCAGACAAAATAATTTACACAATGAATAAACGCAGCATCTCATGACAATATCAGCTGCAAAAAGGTACAAAGTAAAACAATAATCGTTCCCATTTTCTGCCATTAGTAAACCCGACTTATGGGCCTGTGCCCACGGTGTTGCTCAGTGTCTGCTCAGTCTGGATGCTGCTCTGGTTTCTAGGGTTGAATGGTCCTATGAGCGGTGTCCAGCATCCGGAAGTACCATTTCAATCGGTCTTTTCACCCTAAATGCCTTTCAGTATTGTCCATACCTAGCTCTCGGTCCTGTGTAGCTGACTACACATGAGCCGGTATTCCAGTGCTGCGCATGCAGAACATGACTCCAGTGTTATTACTTTTCAGTCATTTTTTTTTTTGTAGTAGTCTCTTGTGTTTAAAACGCCTCCATCTTGCTTGTAAGCATCAGCTGGCAGCCACTGCTCACGTGTGTCAGGACCTTCTGTTTGAGCTGGGCCACCTGATCTCGCAGCACTGACGCCGTGTTGGAGAGCCCCGCGTTGTCGTTCTTTAAAACTTTCACCTTCTCTTCCAGCCGGGCGATGCGCTCCAGCTTGCGCCTCCGGCATTTGGTCGCGGCTAGCCGGTTCCTCAGCCTCTTGCGCTCCGCCTTGATCTTCTCCTGAGTCTCCAAGTCAATTGGGGACATCGGAGGGGAGCCGTCGCTGCTGAGGAGGTCGGGCACGGTCTGAGGTTCCTCTTTCAAATTGACGAGCCGCTGCGGATGGAGTCCGGAGACGGGGAGAGTGTGCTGGAAAGGGTGCGTGCCGTGCGTTGAGTTGTGCTGGTGGCTCTGCTGGTGTGGCGGCAGGTAGCTGATGGTGGCTGTGGGGTAGCTGGATGAGGAGGAGAGGCTTGTGTTCGGGCAGTAGGCGTTCAGTGTTGTGTAGATAGGGGGCTCGGGCTGCAAGGCGGAGCCGAAGACGCTAGAGGCCGCCGGCGAACACGTCGTAACGCCACCGGCTCCGATGGAGACGTTAGGAGGAGGCATCTGGTTCATCTTGTGGAGCTCGTCCAGTGCTTTCACAAACCCCTCGGCGAAGCCCTCCTGCTCATCGGTGATGCCACGGTTGTAGAAGTACTGGCCCGGAGTGGGAGTGGTGATCACACCGTTACTGTTTTGGATGATGAGCTTCTCGAGCTCTGGGGATGCGAGCTTCAGAGACCCCACGTCTTGCTGTCCCCCGTGGTACGGGTCTGTCTCGGCTCTCAGCTGGGATTTCAGGTTACGATAGGGCTCTGTCAAGTTCAAATTCATATTCTGCTTTAGCAGTTTGCAGTCGTGCATTGCTGCATCTGAGTGGCCGTAAGCCGACAGAAAAGAGTCGTCATGATAAAAAGGCTGTTCCATCTTTGTAGACATAAAGTCGTAGGAAAAAAGTGAGCTTACCAGCTGCTTACAGAAACACAGTCTCTGGGTAATCAACAAAAATCAGTCAGCAGAGAGCATGCATGAATTCAGGCACTCGTCGTCTCTTAACAGTGTCCCCAAATGTAAAAATCACTCGGAAAAATAAGCAAACCAGTGAAAGTCCAACAAGAGTTCGGTATCAGTAGATAAAAGTCTTTCCCGGAGTCTGGTCGCTGTTTTTCCTTCACAATCCTGTGAAACAAAAGTTCTTTCTCGCAATCCCTGCGCGCTGCTGTACTAGGCTTGGTGTTTGGTGAGGTGTGTTCAGGCGGGTTCATGTGCGCCGCTTATATGAGTAAAACAACCTCAGAGGATCGCAGTGATTGGCCAGACGGCTCCGTGTCCTCGCCCATTAGTGCGTCGACAAGTGACGCTAATGCCGGGAAGAGGCAACTGTAAACAAGCCTGTAGGCAAGAGAGCGCACCGAGGAGGCATCGCAGCGGAGGCCAGTGTCAGAAATAGAAAGGTCCGCTGTATTTATGCACAGCTTTGCGCGTTTATTCGCTGAATATGTGGTTTTATGGGTAAGCGATGAGGTGAGGTTATTCTTTTAGAGAAAACCACTGTTTTTAATTCATTTCCAAGTTCATGTATGTCACTTAAAACTATCAAATGCGCCGGTTTGGGGTCATTTTATATGTTCAGAGCTCTTTGGAATATCTGTCAGTTCATGCGCACATGTTTTTGGAGCAATTAGGTCTAGAATATACAACAAACTGTATACAATAAACAGCATTTTATTGTAAGCGGTCCTGTGGAGGAAGTTGCGAGTCCTTATATGGGCACAGTTACGTATGAGTTCCTCTTCTGGACAACCGGGAAGCCACGCCCTCTGCAGGGCTCATTCCAGCAGCATTCCTGCTCCTGTCTAAATCCATGTGGCTAGGCAAGTTAGGGACTTTCTGCCTCAGCACGGAGAAGTGAAATTATTCTAGACAAATCCATCTTTATTTGCAGGCGGGTTTAAATGAAACATCTAAAAATATATATATAAAAAAAAACAGCATAAGTCTTGTTTTTATGTGTATTTCTTTTATTTATTTCCTTTATTTGTCACAGATATTGACGTAAATATACTCAAATGACTGGCCGCTCCATTTCTAAGTGGCACCTGAAAACACCACCATCAGAGCACAAATCTGACTGTGATCAGTTACGCAGCAGACACTTCTTCCTTCTTCCTAATGTGGATAACGAAATAGAGAAAACAGGAAGATCTGCCCAACACAACTAAACAGGTGGAATTACATCCAGCAAGATTCACAATCAGTAATTTAGCTGTTTGACATCAGAAGGTCATTTCATTAAAAAAAAAAAAATATATAAATATATTTCTTTCTACAAATAGCGTTATTGTGTTTTGCTATGTAAGATCACAGTGTTGAGAGAGAATAGGAATGATTCCTCAGTAGGGCACCTGTCTCAGTTGCAGAGAAGGAAACCTTTGTCTCCTGTTTGTACTTCTTCCAACACCCACACAAACATGCACCACTGCCTTCACTACTGTATCCCACATCCCTCCACAGACAAAACAAGTCAGGTAAGATGCTCAGTTAAGTCCTCTGGCTGCACCGAAGGGATGAATCTCTGATCAGGTTCAAAAGCCATTTATGCCACAAAGCACATTAATAATCAATTCCACATTTACACATGTGCACCGAAGACAAGGCCAGAGCAGCACTGGTATAACTGAACAATGTAACAGATACAGGAGCTCATCTTCATTAAAATGAGCAGATGATCAGTCTGACAAACCACCTGTAACCCTATCAAATAATCACACCACCCACCACGCTCCAGATGTGTTCCCATGAAAGGATTATAAAATAGATGTTACTTAACAATTAATAAAGGCAGATATTATTGCAATCGCTTTTATGCCTCCACAGTGGCAGCAACTGTGACCGGAGGCGTTGAGCTTACAAGTAATCTCCACATCTGTAGCGCTCTCCCGCCCATTCTCATGAAATTTTCTCTTGAAATGTTTCGAGGAAGCTCTTCCTTTGGCAAAAACATCCACTTGGACTCAAGGTTGACCTGTTTTGAATTAGGTGGCCTCACAAAAACACTTTTTTTTTTTTTGGCTAAAACTCAAGAATTCTGAGGTTAAATATGAAATGCCATGCAAATGTCTAATAGGATGCAGTTCTGACATTTTGTATCCAAAAGGTCAGAGGTCAGTGTCAGTGTGAGATCATAAGCTGCAAAATTTGGACATAATTCAGTGTCGTGATCGGGAACAGAGAACAGGAGCGGCTGTGTGTCAGATTCAGTCAGATATTGAGCTGTGGACATGATGGAGACACATAACCACAACACACCTATTTGAGTGTCAAGCTGCAGGTTGCTACTAGCAAGCAGCAGCCTTCAAGCCTGAGAAACAAGGACCATGCAGAAGTGCAGAAAACAGCACTTGGGGCTGGTTCTAAAAGGGAGTCAATCCCCATAGACTCACATGTTAAAATGCCCCAAAAGTTTTTTTCTCTCTATGGATAATTTCAACATTAGTGACATCTGTACAGTGGGTTAAGTTGTTTCATAACGCAGGTGTGGCCACTTTTATTGACAGGTGTGCTAAGATGGGCAGCTGTAGCAAACAGCTTTCTGCTAGGCCCTGTGGAGCATTTTTTTGGAATGATCTGATAAATAATTTGGCCTTCTGCAAGGCACAGACTGTCTGCAGGTCAGCTTTGGTGAGTAAAATAACACTATTTTATCTGTTTATAGCTTGGTAACCGAGCGTGCCAGCTTTAGAAGATAACTTAGGCTAATCGTCAAATGCTTGCCTCACAGCTGAGAAAGGTTTATCTTGGGACTTGCCCATGTCGCATCACCGGGGCTTTTTTCCCCCCTCATAGTCACTTGAAGTCAGCAGATGTCATTGACTTTCTGTAATCTCTGGTTTCCACGTAGCTGCTAGCTGCTTCCTGTTGGATGCATGGAGCTTAAAGCTGAGACGGGGTACGCCCTGGTCAGGTCGCCAAATCTGTGGCAGGGCCAATACATGGAGACGAACAACCATTCAAGTTCACACCACACCCCTGTGCCACCCTCAGTTGTTTTTTGTTGTTGTTGTTTTTAAATAGTTAATCAGCTGAAGTGTCCCACAAGCATGCCTGGAAGAGTACAAGTTTACCCCTGGTTGGTTGGTTGGGGCTGGCCCGGACAACAAAAACAAAAGCCAGCATATTACACAAGAAGACAGTCATATCTGTATATTTCAAAACAAGCACAGCCACACCTTTGATTATTTAATCTTTGACTTTCTCATCCGCAGAATACCTTTCAGAGTATTTCCAAACTCTGCTAGAGCAGGGGGGCTGGATCAAGGGTTTAACAGGTTTTTCTTTGGCTATGAATAGTGACAGCCACCCTGTAACAATGTACTGGCTTTTAAAAACGCACAGGCTGTGGTGATATGTGCCTGGACAGACCCTGTTATTGTGTTTTGACCTAAAGAGGAGAACTTTTAAACCTGTCACAGATGGGAGACCGTTAACTGTTGACAGCCATTTGCTATATTCTTGAGATGACTAGGAAAGTTAACTGAAATCACCACTTTTAGGGTCTCCATGCCTGATCATAATGACCTCATCTCAGGTAATTTGCTGGTATTCGGAACAACTATTTCAACTCTATGCCTTTTTGTCAGTGTCCATGGGAATATGGATAAACAGAGGAAAACAACAATTCCTGGCAGTGTTTTGCCTCCACTTTGCCACCTCCCTTATAAATTCTGTCCTCTGCGCAGCTGCCTGTTTCTGATGCTGCTCTGCTCTGCTTGGGTTTAGGTTTTATTCAGCACTGGGGTTTGAGGTTGACCACACTTCCAGTGACATTTTGGCACAGAACAACAGCGCAGGGTCCAGGGCGGTGAGTGTTTACGGGAACACTCGTGAGGTGGCACCGTGCCATTCTGCCAAATGTTAGTCAAAAGCACTAATGTTTGCTAAGCAGTGGGAGAGACAAATGTGCGAACGTTGAGACAGATGTGTCTGATGCGTGATACGGCTTCAGCTCAGACCAATTGCTGTTCATCAACACCGTCAATTATAAACAGCAGAGCTGCAAATTTTGGGTTGATTTAACTCTAAACAATGACGTGGTGATTAGTTAAAGGCATCAGGCTGCAGCTTTTGCAAAAACAATAAAAAAAAAAAAGTGTCCGACATCTTAGTCATGTCTTGATTAGTCACATCTCTGTTTTGTCTGTTTAGATATAGAGTTGTTCTCTATGCTCCAGTATAGAAATTCCTTTGAGTTCTCCTTTTTTTTTTTTTTTTTTTTTTTTTTTTTTTTTTTTTTTTTTTTTTTTTTTTTTTTTTTTTCTTTCTGTTTTTTTTTTTTTTTTTTTTTTTT
>VUQK01041306.1:0-10201 GCA_015106715.1 Bujurquina vittata
GGCAATAATCAGGCCTGGGTGTGGCTAGGGAAATTGAACTCAGGTGTGACAAACTACAGATACAGTATGGTTTAACAAAGGGGGCAATAACTTTTTCACACCACTGTATATATATATATATATACACACACACACACACATATACATATATATATATATATATATATATATATATATATATATACACATATATATACACACACACACATCTTGTCCTGCATTTATTATATTATTTTAGAGACTGTGGGAGTTTTTAATATCTTTGTCCTACGGTGCCATCGTGGTTTGGACCGGAACCCCGCCTCCAATTCTAATCTTAAATATCCTAGGAACCACAAGTAAGCCAGCAGTCTGAGAATGAAGCACCCTATTGAGGTAATACAAGTGGACTAGGTTCCTTACTGACCTGTACCACGGCTCTGGAACGGCTGTTTGAAGAACACAACAACGCCGTACACGTTGACAACAGATCCAACTTTCAGGTTGTCCAGTTTTACGTATGTATATTTTGGAGCCTTGGCTGTATTGAAAACCTGAGGAGAAGCCAAACACACCAATGTTAGCATGCAAGCACAGACAGTTTAAAGATCATGCAACTTCTGCACTGGCTTCCTTTTTCAGCTCTGGAGAGTGCCCCTTGCATGCAACCAAATACAGTACATTTATCTGGCAGAAGTTTTGACAGCCCTTTTACCAGCAATAATGAAACTGTAGTTCTATAAAAGTGGTAAATTTGATGAATCATAGCAACTCTAGTTGTTTTTATGAAATTTCACTGAATGCAAATTCTGAAAAAGCTTTGAATGTCATTTTGTCAAAAGACTGAAACAGTGGTGCTCGTATAGCTACATATTATATTGTGCAATTGGTTGTTATTGTGCAATCGCACAATAAGCCATTTGTGAAAACAGCAATAGCAAACAGTTATTCATAGTTGTAACTTCAAAGGCGCAAAGAAACTACTGTCAAACAATGACAATTGGGCAGACACACAAGTCTAGTTCACCAATGTGACTCTTGGACAGCCCTTAAATGATATGAAGCACTCTGACAGATACAACACCTTCAAGACAAACTCCAGCAACCTCTACAGCTAACCAGGTATCTCACTCTGACCTCACTAGAGAGTGGGGAGCTCTTTTTGATGGCTGGTGGGGATCCGGGGTCAGGAAGCCGTGGTTGCAACACCTGACAGAAGACAGAAAAAAAGGTGAGATGCTATAATGCTTTTTCTTCTTTTTTTCAGTTTTCTTTACAGTAGACCATCAACACAGCAGACTCTCCAGGAGTCTCAAATTAAAATAATAAAACTGTGAACTTTTACTTCAGAATAAAATGCTGCTCAGCTGATCAATTCGCCTAAAAGGTTTCCGTCTACATTTCATCACTAGGTGCAAAGGTTGTGCTGGTGACTGAATATTAATTCATCCTTGACAAGTTACAAAACTGGGCTTTTTGCATGCAAAGAGCTGTGCCAGTGACATCAGCGACAATTCAACAAATGCAAAAATGTTAAAATATAAAATTAAATTACACCGTTGTCTGAATGGTAAATGGACTAGTTCTCATATAGCGCTTTCCTACTCTGAACACTCAAAGCGCTTTTACAACACGTTTAGTTATCCATTCATACAAGCACTTCCATGTGTAACTAAGCTAAGTGTTTTTTATTTTCTAACATTCAAACACAGTCATACTCCAATGTTTGCATCGGAGAGCAACTTGGGGTTCAGTATCTTACCCAAGGATCCTTTGGCACTCAGCCTGGAGCAGCCAGGAAATCGAACCGCCATTAGTAGGTGACCTGCTCTACCCCCTGAGCCACAGCCACCCAAATGGTGATGAATGAATGGTGCAAAGATGAAGCTTTTTTTATGGTCACATCAGTCTTAGTTGTTTGAGATTTATCTCATGTCAAGAATCATCACATCAGATAATAAAATGGGATGCAACAGTGTTTACATCATTGTTCATACATGAAATGCAGCAAGAAGGCACTGAAACATACAGCTGACAAGCAGCTATTGCGTGGCTTCTCTATAAACAACAGTAAGATGCATGCAGTTTTGAGTGGGGCTAATGCACCCCAGCGTCATTTTGATTTTATTCAAGATAAATACATTGGATAGTAATGTGTAATGGGGGCAGCTGTGGCTCACGACGTGGAGCAGGTCATCTAACAACCGAAAGGTCAGTGATTCGCTCCAGTATCCATGGCAAAGTATTTTCAGGCAAGATACCTCGAGCTGCCCCCGATGCATCCATCGGAGTGTGAGTATGCATGCAAATGTTAGAAAAGGTGCTTAGGTGCAAAAAAATGCACTGAGTATGTGTGAGACTGGGTGAATGAGATGTGGTGTAAAAAAGTGCTTTGAGTGCTCAGAGTAGAAAAGCGCTACCTAAGTAGCAGTCCATTTAATGGCAATGTGCACTGCTGCAACACTAGTAAGAGGTTTATCAATGCTGCTTTCAGACCGCTGCAGGGATTTATTGAACTGAAGAAGGCGAACAGTATAAAGCAGCTGTGGACAGTTATATCAGTGTAGACTGCTTCAAAGACAAATGCCAATATCTGATGCCAATTAAACCCGGATACTAGCTGGGGTATGCTTAACTAAAAGGGCTATTTACATTTGAAAGCATCATTCTGGTGTCAGGCTGCAGCAGGTATGATCTGAGGGCCCTTGGATCGATGTTTTAAAAAGTAATATTAATAATAATAAATGTGGGCTTTTATATAGGGTTTACAGTTTACCTACTTTTAAACTCTTCTTATGACAATTAAATATTTGACAGGGCTGTAGATATCATGTATGATTTTTCATTACATCACATTTAATTGTCTCTTTTTTTAAACAAAGCCAACATATGACTCCCAAACTGAAGTTTTGCAAAGCAGAGCTGTGAAGCGCAACTTTGAAACAATCACCACCTGAATTCATTATTTCAAACAGTGGCATAAATTATGTTGTCAGGGAAAACATATTAGCCCACTGTAACAGGTGCCCCAACTGCTGCCTGAGGAGCTGTCTGAGCCCACTCGCTCTAAAAATCCACAGAGGGAGCACAGCTACAACAGTCATCAAAATGTCTCCTAAAACATACAAAGAGCAACAAACTCCTCTCTTGGTCACAAATGACTCTAGTGAATCTCTGCTCTCTCTTCTCCATCCTCCATCTGTTATCTGCCACTGCCTGCTACCCAGAATGTCATTAATAAGTGTAATTTTGTAAATCTGTAATAATTACTCTACGCATTCTTATTTTGTTCTGGGATGTTTGCCATGTTGTTAGCTGCTGATTTTTAAATTATGTCTTCATTTGTGCATCATATGTTCAGAGCCTTGAAAAACGTTAGCACAGGTAATACAGGTTTCCACAACACTCTTAGCAGCTAGTCAGATAATAAAATTAAGCCACTTGAAAAGCTAAAGTGACTGTTTTGTTCTTTCACTCGTATAGCGCAATTTGAAAAATTCCAATAATTTTTCCCACAATCACAATGTTGTTTAAGCATGCGCTACTGTAAACTGAAAGCACAGCAATATTTTCAGCAGGTCAACTATAGCTTCTCATTGAGCCGTGTTAGTGTTATCAGAAAAATGCTTAAGTGGAAGGAAAAAAATGTTCAATGCAATTTTTTTGCTTCAGTTTAATTGTTGGCCTCGGAATTATACATAATCTGAAATATTTAATTTATGTAGCTTTTTAGATATTGCATGTGCACCCAAAAATAAAATGAGAAGTTAGTATGCTGCTGTATGTTTGAGGGAACTCTTTGAATCACTAATGAACCCATCACTGAGCCAGCAGGTAAAACATGAGGAAGTCATGAAATTCATAAGCAGGCAAACACAGACACATCTCCAGGTGCTGACACAGAATGAGACGTGGCTGAGGACGAGTCATGTTCAGTTTATAGCTTACACAGCAGATCTCATGCTCAAACAGACTGTTATAGCCTGCAGTCTAAATTTACAGACACACACACACACACACAAACAAATACAGTGTGATTCATAAATTCAGACAAAAGATGAGCATTAAATGTGTACCTGAGGTCAGAACCTCACTGGAGATGGCAACTCTGGGTATCAGGATTTGGACACCCAAAGATTTTCACAGCTGATGGACTAAAACATTCAAACCAAGGTGGCTGTTCTATTTTGTTTTGGAAAGCAAATGACCCACACAAATCCACGAGGTGTGAAAGAATCTCCAGAGCAAAGAATACAATCAAGAAAAAGCCTATTCATATAGCTATGCTGTATGTATACATGTATTTAGGCTTATCCAAACTGTCCTACAGTGTGAAGCGTGGTACACTCTGGACAAGTTGTCAGTTTATCACAAGGCAAACACAGACAATCATTCACACTAACCGCCAATTTAGAATCACCAAGTAACCTAAAATGCTGGTTTCTGGACTGTGAAACTCCATACAAAAGATGGCTTTCCTGCATCTTTTTTATCAGACTTTCAAGACTTTCTATCTTCCACTATTACACTTGGCAGGATTATTATTGTTGGGGACTTCAACATTTATGATGAAGACCCATCAAACGCCGCCACTAACAAGTTCCTGAGCATCATGGACGATGTAGTGATCGTCCTATTTTAGTAATCTTGTAAAATGTAGAAAGAATAATCCCAGGGTTTTATTTGATATGATCAACAGGAACGTTTCTCCTCCACCTCAGCAGGCTTCGTTACATTCTGGTGATGACTGTAACACATTTCTTAGTCATTTTGTGAATAAGGTGATGGACCCGAGATCCAAGATCTCCTCAAGTTGACCCCATCAAGAAGATGGTCCCCAGTGCCCTGAATCTTTTAGCTCATTCTCGCCTATCACACTAAATGACTTCGTTACAGTAATTAGCAAGATGAAACCCTCATCATGCTCCTTTGAGATATTACCTCCTTCTGTTGTGATTGGGACACTTACCACTATTGGTACTTCATTGCTGTCAATCATGAACAGTGCACTGAGCCTAGGTCATGGTCCACTTTATTTTAAGCATGCCTATTAAAGAAGCCTAACCTTGATACTAGCTGTATTGGTAAATATTGAGCTAATTCTAAGCTGCCATTTGGTAGTAATTATTAGAGACTAGGGTTGCAACGGTATGACATTTTCACTACTGAATGTGCTCTATTGAAGTCTACAATGACGTTTTAGTGGCTTCTGGTGCAGGGAATTGTTCTGTCATCATTTTACTTGATATGCATACATGCACTCAGTACAGCACATAAGACTAATTAATTAATGGCCCTTACATAAATGCAGGCTCCATCTTCTGAAAGCAGCAGGTTGCAGGGGTGTAGATTGTCCTTATGAACTGTGGGAGATTTGCCCACAGTGAAGCCAGAGACCACCACTACATTCTGCAAGAAAACACAAGATAGAAAAAAAAATCTAAGAATGGAGAAATCAGGAATCAAAATCAGAAATATCACAACGTGATGTAATTCATCCGCTTTGGTCACTGTATACACAATTGTGTACATCGCTTTCTATAGTTCTATATTATTCTGTAATATTTTCTGTCATCTCGTACCTAAAAAGATTATGTAGGCAGAAGGCAACTTTTTTTTCTTCCAAAATTCCTGTCTCACGACCAAAAAGGATATGATAAGCATTACATACTTGTCTAAAAATTGTTCATGTGAATAATATTTTGTGCAGTTTTATGACAAAACAGAACTGACTGAAAATAGCCAATAAGTAACATTATTATCATCACTTGTGGTGCTACAGTCAGCCACACCTTTATAATTATTAGACCAAATATGATAAAATATGCAAGTTCTGATATGTCCAGATGGAATCTTAAAGCATTAAAGATAAATCTTGATGTGACATCCTAACAGGATCCTAGCCAGCAGTTCATCGCGCCGGACTGAGAATTTCACTGGTTTGCCAGTGGAAAGCTTCACTATCACTGCAATTGGCAAGTGGGCGCGCACCCCTGCGCCTCATAGCTGATTCAAGACTGATTTTTCTTCTCTCACTAGATTGCTGCACTAAGGATTATTTCACCACAATTTTCAACCTACCAGGGATGGTCAGTTTCATTTCGCATGGCTACAGAAAGCAAAATGGTGACCAGCATTACAGCAACAGTGGATAAGTCTGAGACCTGTTCACGAACTCGTTTTCCCAGGTTGTCAATGGCATATTGATCAGTGGTCAGTGAATAAACATCAGTTAGCACTTTTTACAGCAACATTTAAGCTAGCCTGACCCCCAAAATGGCCAAACACTGACATTGGAGGTAAACCCTGTCTCTTCCACACCTGCGATGTGCAGGAAAAAGGGTGAAACTGTGGACCGATGGGGAGAAGACGCAGAGGGAGACCTGCACAGGTGAGCTGACAGTGCATAACACGATCACACACCAGGAAACACTGCACAGCAAAGGCCTGAAGACAGAACGCGTCATAACACAGACAGTGAACTTTATAGGAGGCAAAGGTTTAAATCACCAGCAGTTTACGTCTTTTCTGGAGGAAATACCTTCTCGATTGGTTACGTGCCTTATTACACAGAGGTGGGATGAGCTATCTGAGGAAATTTGTCCGTTCATGGAAAGTAAGAAAGAAATGGAATAAGAGAGAAACTAAATAGCTTGTTGTTTCTTGTTTCTCTACATTTTTACGATATCACATCAAAAAAGAAATTTGCAAATTTTTATCAGCTTGAAATGTTCTCATTTTCCCTGAAGTTATTTTTGAAGAAAAATAGATTTTATTTAAGCTGCTGTATTATGGCCATACAAATTCATACTACTGCTGATTAAAATATTTTCAGTTTTAGACTGTTCAATAAAGGTTAACCCTGTTTGGCCCAGATTTAACCCGCTTTGTCCATTCTATGATTGAGTTTGACTCTCCTTGTGTACACACAGCTGCATCCCTTCCTACACGTCGGTTACACAAATTGAATATGCTCTGCAAATATACATTGAAGTCCCCTGGATTAACCACTAAAACAGGAAAACACTGAAGTGTTGAGTTTATATCAACATCTAATAAAAACAGGATACGATACAAAAAGAAGAAAGATTCTTATCAAATATATTAATAAAACAGGAGAACCCAGAAAATAAAGGCCTCTCTCTGACATACACCTTTTTCCAAAAAAAGATATGGGTGTTTGCACAATAAAGGACACTATTGTCTCTATTTAAAAAACACCTCTATTTAAGTTGGATTTGTCTAGGAGGTGTAAATGGACTACCAGGGTTTCTTAACCGACCGATGAGGCAGACGAATGAAAAGGAAACAGAAAATACCTCAAGCTGCAAATTAGATTTAAGAGGCACACACCACACATCAGTCAAAAACAACATAGCTGCATGTGATACTTACAGAAATAACTTACATTATTTCTGTTTTAGTTATTACCCAAGTCTGAAAAATATTTTATTTTGATTCTCACTGTTACATCCATCTATGACTCACTCTTGACGCATGTCAAGGCGCTTGTGTCGGTCACGTCATGCGTTACTGCTAAAATTAAACCCATAAGCTTCACTGGTTCCTGCGCCTGTCTAATGAACTAAGTTTTTTGAGCTACATAAGGCTCGTATAAAGTGCTTTGAGCGCTCAACTAGAGTAAAAAAAGCACCATATAAGAACTAGCCCTTTTACCACTCATTTTAAGCAAAACCCGGGATAGCAGTGAGACGGACCCAGCTGACTCTCTTCGGTGCACAGCACAGCGGCTCTGTAGTCACTCTCCATGTGAAATCAAATCTTCCTATTACTGTAGGGATTCTGACAGTGTATCGGTGTGTGCCGGCCGACTTAGGCCCCGTTAACACGACACCGTTTCAAAATGAAAATGGCGTTGTTTCGATGCGTTTCGGCCTCCAGTTTACACGAGAATAGAGTGAAAACGATGCGTTTTCGAAACGGGGTCCAGAGTGGAGCGTTTCAGAAACGCACTGGCTTGTGTTTCAGTGTAAACTTTTGAAGCCGGGGTCTTTTGGAAACGGGGGTCCTCGCACATGCTCACTATGGTCGTGACTGTTACAGTTTTCCGCGCATGCGCTAATAGATGAACGACACTCGTGAGGGTTAGCATTCACAAGTGCTTCAGTGAACTTCAAGTAGCTTGATTCACAGTTGATCTTTTCTTGTGTTTTTGCTGTTACATCATCAATCCAACCTCGTTGTCAGTCCACAAAGACTGGCCATTTTGTAAATAATGAATAAATCTTTGTGGCACATCATACTAAGTCCCTCCATGCATGCATTTGTTGTGTAAACAAACTTTGCAAAAACACCGCCACCCTGTGTCCTGGCAATGGGAACTACATCGTTTTCATAGTTTCAAGCGTTTTCGTGTAAATGCAGAGCGTTTCTGAAATGGCTCCGTGTAGACGGGAGGCTGAAACGCATCAAAACTAAGCAGTTTCCACTGGAAACGGTCTGTAAACGGGACCTTAGTGAGGCCAATCCCAGCCACCCCACAAGCTAGCAAAAATGAGTTGCAGGGAAACAAGCTCAAGGCTCATGCAGATTCAGTGTTATGGTGACTTCTATTTTTCATGCATCTTCTTTTGAAAACCTGTTTAAATGTTACCATGGAGACCAGAGAGTACTGGGGTAAAGAGGATGTTACTCATGTGGTGCAATGTTACGAGGACGCTGCTGATAATGTTGCGTAAGAGTGCAAAGTGGATTCACGTTTATTACATTTAGAAAATATCAGTTTTAATGATCGTCACATCATATTTTGTTGTATTTATCTGCCACACCTTAAAGGCCGGTGCGTGAAAATATTGTCTGACATTAAACTGCTCCGTGGAACAAAAAAGGTTGGGCACCGCTGGTTTAAAGTCTTATCTTTGACGACCTACCCCTTGGTTGACAGAATCATTGAAGTTCTTGGCCAGTGGTCCAAACAAGATGACATTGATGGACAAGTTCTTAGATGAGATGCTCAACGTGGGACCTTCTTCTGAAAAACAGGATAAAAACTGTGTTAAAACTAGACAGAGTCAGGAAGAAGATTCAAGAGTCCAGGTTGCAGGGGCAGCAGTCTGAGCAGAGATGCTCAGATCTCCTTGGACATGAATACTGATCGATGTCTATTGAGGATATGCTAGTTCTCTCTGGGTTGTGTGATAATAAACTGAATGCCTTTGGATTTTGGATTGAGTGCCAGACAAAACAAACTGCTTAGAGTGCATATTTAAAAATAAATAAAATTAAATGCAATAAAAACATTTCATTTCTGGGTGCCGGGGTGGCTCAGTGGTATGCAGGCGACCGGCCTGTGCTCTTTGCCGCATGTCTTCCACCATCTCTTCTCCCGCTTTCCTGTCATAATCTATACTGTCAATAAAGCAGCTGTGGCCAATAGATAAAAAAAAGTTTTTAAAAACTGACATTTCTATGACCAAACAATTATTATTAATGTGTTAACAATTTATATAAATGAATATGGTTCCACATCCTAAATTTATGCCACTTTGTTTCTTGGACACAGCAAAAACATCTTTTTAGGTCATTAAAGATTAAATGTTTAACGTTTTTTTAATGCTAAAACAATCAAACTGGAACTTAATTTAAACCCTGGTTCTGCCACAGGGTTAATACAGGACTCCTACAGTTCAATTTACTACCTTTTACTACCTCTACAATATTTTTTACTACCAGCACAGATTCGAGCACCAACCTTTTTGGAGTAGCGGTGGATTCACAGCACTGAGCCATATAAGATGATAGCCCATCTCTCACAGAAGACAAAACTTTATCCCACTTACTTTAAGGTGTAACTGTGGCTTTGTCTTGACTAAGACCTCACACACATTAATATTCCAAACGCATTTCAAGAAGGTGTAGGAAATTTGTTTTTTAAGAATATAATCAAAATGCAGTTTCCCAAGCCTATGATTTATTTTCCAGTAGAATATTTGAATGCTGGTTTGCTGCTGAGGTGTGACGGCAATACTCGTGCTCGTAGCTGACCTTGAGGCTGCAGTTGCAGTGCTTTGTGTAGCACCAAAAAACGAAATAGGGATCTGCTGCTGGTGAACGCTCGGTGTGATTTGATCATCGTCACACCGTTCCAGGTCAAATTTATATTTTTTCTGCACACTTTACATAACGCCTATCAATCATTCCCCATGGCCGACTTAACCCTTCTGGGGTCCGGGGTATATTTGGCCATATTTGACTACTTTTG
>VUQK01041308.1:0-29528 GCA_015106715.1 Bujurquina vittata
ATATTGGCTTCACTTCATTGGCTCCCTGTTAGATCTAGAATGGAATTTAAAATCCTTCTCCTCAACTGCAAGGCTTTGAATAATCAGGCCGCATCTTCTCATAGTACCGTATAACCCCAGTAGAGCACTTCTCTCTCAGACTGCTGGATTACTTGCTGTTCCTAGGATACTTCAGAGTAGAATGGGAGGCTTCTGTGGAACCAGCTCCCAGTTTGGATTCAGGAGACAGACACCCTCTCTATTTTTAAGATTAGGCTTAAAACTTTCCTTTTTGATAGCGCTTATAGTTAAGGGTGGATCAGGTGACCCTGAACCATCCGTTAATTATGCTGCTATAGGCCTAGGCTGCTGGGGGGTTCCCATGAGTGTTTCTTCCTATTCACCTCTTTTACTCTGTTTATACTCCACTCTGCATTTAATCATTTGTTATTATTAATCTCTGGCTCTCTTCCACAGTCTCTTTAGTCCCATCGCTCTCCCCTCAGCCCCAACCGGTCACAGCAGATGACTGCCCCTCCCTGAGCCTGGTTCTGCTGGAGGTTTCTTCCTGTTAAAAGGGAGTTTTTCCTTCCCACTGTCACCAAGTGCTTGCTCATAGGGGGTCGTTTTGATTGGTCTGATTTACTAACACACACAAGGCGGCAAGAAAAAAGTTTGCAGTCCTGCACACCATCAATCTGGCGATAATGTTGCGTGCAAACTCATTTTTTGGTCATTAACTTCCAAACCAGTAGGTGACATTACAGGAGATACTTGCATCTTTTATACCTACCTACCTACCAACAAGTGTTGTCTGTGCATCTGAAGCCCTGTTGTCCCTAAACTAGTGAAGGCTCATTGATGAGCCACACCGCAGCACTGGGTGGACATGCCCCCCTCATCGCATTAAACACATCCAGTGCATTCTGACTAAATCAAATGCACTTATAAACAGCAGGTGCACATCGGCAGCATAGATAGGCATAGTGCCTTAAACCTGCATTCTAGCTGAAGGCTACCAGATGGCGATAGCCGTGGGTGCGCGTAGACTTCCCATCCTATAGAAGTCCATCACAAAAACAGCTTTCTGCATTGAGCTCTTTACTTTCCTGCTGAGTTCATGGACTCACTCACTTCTGGGTCATTTTGGGCAAAAAAAGAAAAAAATTAAATGTGTTTTGTAAATCTGTGTCATTCTATATTTCAAAGTTTATCTGTAGTTTCAAAATCTGCTTTTTTTTTTTTTTTTCAACCAAGATGACAGCAGGGGAAATGCTCATCTCGAGCCACAGTAGCTATGTCCATCTTTAAAACTGTCTTTGGTCAGCAGCTGAAAAGCTTCACTACACGATTTGTATACAAGTCAGACTCCAGTGAGATGTACTATCCATCTGCTTATCCTTTTCAGGGTCGCTTGGGGGCTAGAGCCTATCCCAGCTGACAACGGGCGAGAGGCAGGGTACACCTTGGAGAGGTCGCCAGCCTGTTGCAGGGCTAACACAGAACCACAGACAACCATTCACACCTATGGACAATTTAGATTAGCCAATTAATCTTACCCCAGTAAGTGCACGTCTTTGGACTGTGGGAAGAAACCCACGCAGACACGGGGAGAACATGCAAACTCCAAACAGCGAGAGAGAGGCCGGGCCAAGGTGGAATCGAACCCAGGCCTTCCAGATGGTATTCAAACTGTGAGGCAGCAGTGCTAACCACTGCGCCACCGTGCTGCATTTAGAGGCATAATTAAGAAATGAAAGCACGATGGAAACAGCACTCTGACACACGTCCATGTGGAAAATACACTCCTGTCTTACACAATCACACTGTAGGCCAGCTGATCAGAGCAGACTAATAAGGGAATAGTGTTGTTAAGTGGAAACTGAGCAGCGCTGAGGAACAGAATTAGCACTGATGTGTAGCTCTATTGTAGCTCTGAACATTCAAACACAAACACACACACACACGAGAACGCACAACTGTCATTAAATGTCAGAAATACACACACGCACACACATGCATAAAACATTAAAGTTTGAGTTTGTGCACAAGCACACACAAAGACAACCATGAAACAGGCTGGGAAAACAAGCGGTAACCTCGGTTAGAATGGATTTGTTTTATGAAATCTAATAATCGCAGCAATAAAAGCCAATTGGAATAACGTTTGGGCCGTTTCCTCTCTGACGTCTGAAACCCACTTTTCCTGCTCCCATTCACAGAGGTGAGCGAGAGGATGTGAGACCGCGTGTGCGCCTTCACGAGGATGCAAAGGGAAGAATGAGAGACTCCAAGTTACACTCAAATAAACGGATTTTACCCAACAGGATATTACATCATGAAGCTGGCCGGCATCCCAGCCGTCTGATTGGTCGTTTCTCATCATTCTCAGTCCAAATGTTTAGTCTACACCGCTTTAACTTTTACTGTAGCGCTATAAGCCTCGGCTTTAAGAATTACACATAAATGGCCCATTTAATTTAAAGAAATGCAGCAAGACGGATGGAGAGAGCGGAGAGAAAGGGGGAAAGAACAGGCAATAAAATTAATGAGAAGCACAGCAAGCAGGCAGGAAGGTACAAAAAAAACCTGAAGGATACAAGGAAAACATGAGTTATATTGCTTTAAGAAAGAAAAGAGGAAATAAGGAAATAAAAATGATATACTTTTTTTAAAAGCATGGTTTAAAAAAATGGAAACGGTTTTTCCAGCTTCGATTTTTTTTCCTTTACACAGCCAGTCGACATTCTGAAGCCATCTAATGTTTCGAGATAAGAAAAGGAGATGGCACACGCTCACATCCACTGGGTGAAGCTAACCACATTATAATGGGATAAGAATATTAAGCTGAGGATCTTCTGAAACCGCTCGAAGAATTAGAGATCCAAGACTTTAAACTCATGAAAGCGCTCACAGAATACGCTGAGCAGGCCTGCTGGATATTCATCCTATCTGAACACACCGTCAGGGTGCACACATCCTGGTGGATCATGGCGGCTGGACTGCAGTGCTGTTGATAAAGGTTGTGGCACTGGAAGGTCAGGAAGGGGTTAAAGATTTGAAGGGGACTATTGGATGCAGGGTCACCTGTTCTCTGTACAGGGAATTGTGTGCAATATGAAAAACGCACTTAAGTTTGTGATTTCAGTATAAAAAGGGCACACCATGGACCTGTTCTGCTCGTTCACGCAAAATATTTTTATTTTTGGACTCGTGGTCTTGAGTCTTGGTGCAGCTCCGTAATTCATCCGCTATGAGAAAAAAATATATTTTTTAGCTCCTCCCCTTTTAAAGGACGCCCTCACTTTAAGCCAACTTTCTTTTGATTGGCTTTGATTGGCTGACCCAAAGAAGAGCTGTTTCTGGCACAATCTCCACCTTTTTCCAAAGTAATTATATATATATATATATATATATATATATATATATATATATATATATTGATCACACATTTCATAAAAGCTAGCTAGTGCTGTGGTACAAATCACCTACAACCCTGTGTGCGTATAGAAATATGAAAAATTAGTGTTTTCGCTTAATGAAGCAAAAAAATAAAACTTCCTTCTTCCCAGCTGCTCCTCTTTCTGAGTGCCACCATCTCCAAACCATACATCATTGTTTGTTTGTTTGTTTTCCAATGAATGGGCAACATTCATGTACAAGAAAATGAATGCAGACAGAAAAAAAATGTTTTGTGTATGAAAGCAGAAGTTCTCTTTATTTTGATCTACCCGCTGTTTTCATATTCATAAATATTTTATTTGATATTTTGAAATTCGTTAAAGGAGTGTGAATAGCATGGCTGGCCACTGGAGAATAGTGTTAAAAAGAGTGAACGTAACAGTGTGACAAATAAAAACTAGACTGAATCTGAACATTTTGCAGACAACAAGAACTAAACTGAAACGAGCACCCCCCCTGTGGAAACTCAATGATATTAAACAGATCTGAAACAAAAACAAAACAAAGAAAACTATAAAATAAATCCTAATTAGGGAAAAAATCTATAAAACTCTGGGCTAACCGCAGTTTGCTTTGTGGAGGTCATGCTTTCGTTAAAGAGGAATGTACCGTGACAATCTGAGGGTTAATAAGAACTTAAAGCCTTTGTTCCCAATGAACACACATTCTGGCCTTTGTGAAGACATCCAAAACTATGGATTTATCAATAGTTTATTAACAGGATTGGTTTTCATTGTGGCTTTAAAAATGGCACAAATGTTATTTTATTTGAATTTATTGTTTTGAATTTAACAGCATTATTAAAATGACCTGGACTCTCTTCTGAACTGGACTTAGAAGGAGGTCCAGACTCTGGCTGCGAGCTATTTATGACAAGTCGATATTTCCTCAGAAGTGTCACCAGCATAAACTCTGCGTTGCCAAACAGCGCTGCTCGCTGTGTGTTTTATTTTTTATTTTTTAAAACCGCAGATGAGGGCGTAAGAGCGATGATGACGAGCCCCGGTGACCAACCAGCACGGCTCTCACACGAGACAAAGAACAATGAGCTGCACTAAAACACACTCTGCGTGCACTTAGATTTATAGAGCAATCATCACAGTACGAAACTAACTTTACTATCTATTGTTGCTCGCAACAACACAGAGGGATATTGTGCAACTGTGACCACCAGAAACCACTGCAAACACACTCAAAACAATGGGCACACAAATATACTTACTTAGCAATGCAAAACAAAACAAACAAACAAACAAAAAAAGCAATGCAGGCTAAACTTAATACACCAACATGTGTAAGCAGGCACATAAAAGCTGACATGCATGCTTGGAGAGCCACACACGCTTTGAAAAAGAAACGCAGAAGCATGAACGCGGGAAACAAACAGACAAACAAACACAAGACGACAAAGCCGTTAAAGCAATAACACACACTTCATTTCACTTCATCGCTGTTTTTACTGTCAGCCTCGGAGCTTGTTAAGAGCTGCGCTTAACGAGCAAAAAAAAACCCGAAAAAAGCCCGCAATCTTATTAGTGCTGATGCTAATTTGCAATCATAACATCCCACTGTTGAGGTAAAATCTCACCCTGCGTTCAATAAAAGGCCACACGCTTTAAAGGCACGCAACCATAGGAGGTCGAACAAAGACGGGCATTGTTATGTGTGTGTGTGTGTGTGTGAGAGACAGAGAGAGAGAGATGGGACAAAGTTACAGCTCCCACAGTGGAGTAAAGGTGAGGCCTGACCATTTCAGCCCCACATGGAAAACAGGGCGTTTTTGGGTTCCTTTTGCCAGCTTCCTGCCAGCACAGGAAATGGACAGCCATTTGTCAGGAGCCTCTGTGCGATTGTGTGAGTGACACCCGTCAAAGATGACCTTGAAGATGCCCAAGGTTGACTTACCTTTGCTTAACGTTCGTCACAATGTCGTTTCCTTAAAAAAGTCCCTTCGGGATAAGCCGGGACGTCCGCCCTTTGACTCCTCTTCCTCCTCCAGCTCAGCTTCAGCTTGGTGGATGAAACGGCTCGGACGTCCCAGGCATGGAAGCAGAGGAAATTTTTTTTTAGAAGAAAGGTATCTAGGGGAACTACAGGAAAACAAAGTGACTGTTCTCTGAGTTTTTAGGGTGGGGAGATGACGTCAGTTTTTGTGGGAAAAAGAAAATTTCAAAAGTCACACTGGACACTGAGGACAGAAGACATTATTATGAGGGTCAGATTGCAGGCAAAGTGTCTGAAGGAAGCGGTGGGACATTTCCTGGTGGCCTGAGGGTCAACTTGAGCAGCGATAAAGGCCAACAAAAGCCCAGAGGTGTCAAGCTTCTTTTATGCTGTGGGCCACATTCACAGTGATCTCAAGTGGGCCCGACCATCAGCGCCTGAGAACCTATTTAAAATAAGCACCTCCAGATTGTTCGCCTTTCTTTCAGTGTGAAGAGGTTTAACAACACATTTTGTCTCTGAAATAACAATACATCAACAATTCATTGTAGGTGTTCTACTATACAGAAATGCAACTGCAGTAAATCTTTGGGCTTCCACATACAGTACTAACACACTCACACAATCCTATGAATGGGTAAGTGTGTCCAAACTTTTGGCTGGTACTGTAAACGCTTAAATTTCATAGAAAATATGTTAGATTAATGTAGCTGCAAAACCGCCCATCAGTTTTGTTTCTGATGTCTTATTATATTTGAACCTCTGAAAATGGGGGGCGGTGTATAAAAATGACTGCAATGCTTACACAACTCATGCAAAATGTGTAAAAAAAAAAAACCCTCAAATTAAAGCTGAAAGTCTTTGCTTTAATCACATATTAATTCTGTGATTTATAATCCACTGAGGTGATGTTCAGAGGCGCAACTGGTCCAGCGCTGTTATTAGTGTATTCTGACATCAGCTAGGATTTTAGACCAGTGTCCCATTTGTGTATTTTGTGATCTGGATGCCTCATGGAGGATAAATTAGTAGCATCTGAAGCTTTGATTCCATAACATCCTTATCCAAAGCTGTGTCACAGTGGCAGCAGGCTAAGCAGGGTTCCAGTATCCTTCTCCCCAGTCACATTTTCCAGCTTTCCCAGGCCAGACAAGTTATTATAATCTCTCCAGTGGGTTATGGGTCTACAGTGGGGACTCTTCACAGGTGGGCATGCCCAGAAAGCCTCCAAAGTGAGGTATGCAGGAGGTATCCTGGCCAGATTCCTGAATAACCTCAGCTGGCTCATTTCGACATGGAGGAGCAGTGGCTGTACTCCGAGATCCCGCCTCATATTACATTATGATAAATATTCCTACTCCTCCATATTGAAAGGAGCCAGCTGAGGTGGTTCAGGCCTCTTGGGTGAGGTGTTCCAGCCTTGTTCCCCTAGCAGGAGGTCCCGGGGTGGACCCAGGGCATGCTGGAGATGTTATGTCTCCCGGCTGGCCTGGGAATGCCTCGGTGTTCCCCTAGATGAGCTGGCTGAGGTCGCTGGGAAGAGAGAGGAGTGGGCTTCTCTGCTTAGGCTGCTGCCCCTCTGACCCGGGTCTGGATAAGTGGTAGAAAATGGATGAATTCTGATTAATTATTTTCATTGCAATATTTTTTACAGTTTTGGTTCCAGACTCTCAACCTTTGTACACTTTTTTATGTTATTTAAAAAGATAATTTTTAAAATATATTTCTAAGGATAAAAATTTCTTTAAACTGAATTCTTGACATCATGATAGCTCTAATTAAAACATCTGATTAACCCCAAAAAATCAGCAGACTGGTGATTTGTGTTGAATGGAGATGAAAATTCTCAGCCTGAAACAGTCTGATCTGATGAAGACATGAAACCAAAAGACATTTTAAATGTTTCATTATCTCCCCTGATTCCTGGAAACAAACCAGCACTCCACAAATAAAAATAGCCTCTTTTAGTTAAGAATTATCTTTAAAATGAGCACATAACAAGTGTTTGTCACAAAACCAGACTTCATTCTCTTTCTCAAAGGGGATTCACAAATGCATTTAGACTAAAAAGCGGAGCTTACCTGCACCCCAGGATCTGGATGTTAGCAGACTGATTCCAAATTTCATCAGGTGAGCACACGCAGACAAGGATAACAACTTCCTGGTTCGGAGTCACAAGACTTGGTCATGTGTCACATGACTGAGAAGTCAGGGAGATCTAACTGAGCCAGTGAACTGAAAACAGGTCGATCTAAAGCTCTAATCTTCTCTGTATCGCTAAATATGAAGGTCTAACTGAGAAAAGGGATAAGCCGTTCTGAACACTTGATAAAATAAAGCTGCATCTTAGTGAAAACATTTTTTTTTTGTTTTTCAGTTCGTGAAGCGAATTTACAAGATCCCTCCTACGATGATCTGAGGGTCAAAGCACGTTTATGCTGGGTTCCTTTGGCTGAGAAGTTAAAAGTAGATCTAACGGATGAGGACGGCCTGTAGGCTCATTTTGTGACACATACAGTGAATTAAGGAAGCCTTAAGATCCAAAGCTAATCACTGGTCTTTAGGTAAACAGCCTCCAAGCACGCATTGGCCAAGCATGTAAAGGAGATGTATTTAAAGCTTTTAAATATGTAATAGTAAAAAAAAATACAACTTTAAGCAACAAACTGCAACTTATATCTGTGATTGGTTAAGCCAGTGTGGAAGTGCTTTAAATAAATTCTTTCTGAAGGGCAGCTAGTTGCAAAACAAGCCAGTTGTAATGACCCATCGGCTCCATGTGACCCCAGTAAACACTTCGGTGATGAGTTTATGGTCTCCAGTGTTCATTCGATGTTTGATGTTCGATGTTTATCCTGTACATTATGGGAGTGTTCAGACGGTTCTTCACCGTCAAAGTAACGTTCTTCCAATCTTCTGTTTTGGTGAGCCTGTGTGAATTGCAGCCTCAGTTTCTTGTATATAGCTGATAACAGTGGCACCCGGTGTGGTCTTCTGCTGCTTGTGCATTTAGAGATGCTCTTCTGCATAACGTGGCTTTTCTACCTTTCTATCGGCTCAAAAAGCAGTCTGGCCATCCTCCTCTCACCTCATGGATGTTTTCTCTTTCTCAGACCACTCTCGGTTATCCTTTGAGATCCTCGAGAAAACGGTAATCGTTATTTTGTGATAACGAGATAAATAACGCGTTATCACGAGAAAACCATCAGAAAGTCTATAGGTACCATGGCCGCTCTCGGCTTCCGTACGAGATAAACCAAAGGACGAGGTAAATAGCGAGACCGCTCTCTCCTACCTGAGCTCTCAAAGACGTCACCGTGTGCAGCTACGCCGTGACTAAACTTCGCAACAATTTGGTGATTAGCATCTTGTTAAATTATATTGCTTTTTCCACTGAGCTGTTCAACTGCATTCCTCACTGGTAGTTAACACGAGGACTAATGAGAGGAGCATGGCATGTAAAATGAGTTTACAGCTGTGTGCTGGTGGTACACGGACAACAGAAAACAAACAAAGGTGAAGACACACGGAGGCTGGCAGTCACAACGAGGCACTAAAAGCTGAGCACAAAGACTCCGGTCAGTGTGCACAAACATGCATCCAGCTTGAGATTTATTATGTCAGCCTACGGTTGCTGATGTTAACTCATTACAATGTTACTTTATAATCCTCCTTAACTATCGCTCAACTGAACTTCCACAAGCTTTTGCATCTTCCTTCATCTTCCACAGTTTTTTTTTTTTTTTTTTGCAGCTGGCTCTGACTGAAAAATGTATTCGCCATAATTTCATCCAGAAATCATCTGAGCTCGAGTTAGAAGCCAAACGGTGAACATCAGAGCTCACTGACAGACAGCTTCATCGAGGTCGAGATTTGCACTCTGGATGGCCTCGGAGGTGTCAGCGCAAGCTGTTAACGCACATCTGTACACATGTGAGCGTTTGCAAGCTGATATCATACGTCTGCATATGTGTGAGAGAGTTTGTAAGCTGATATCACTGCTCTGAACTTTGGCAGTGTGAAGGATAGACTCACAGGTACAGATGGGGCTACCACAGTTTTACTAGCTGCAAGTGCTTGATGTTATAGGCCCTCTTACCGGTACATGTGCGTGTGTGTGTGTGCGCGCATGTGTATTTGAGGCGATAATGAAACAACTGGAATTCTGTTTGCAAGCCTCCCCTCCAGTCATTTTCCATCACGTCTGGTGAACGAGGTGCACTTTGACCCTTGCATGTTCAAAGCTGCTCTAAAAACACAGAAGATCTTCTAGGAGTGCGCCTCTGTGCTTTGGCTGTAAACAGAAGATTACTTTGAAGAAATCACATTTATTTCATCAGCGAGTCTAATTAACATAGCGGCGAGATGAGGTGAGGAGAGAGAGGGAGTCGGGAGGTCGGAGGGAACGACGAATGATGGAGAGGTAGATGAGGAAGGCTTGGGTGTAGGGTAAAGAAAAGGCAAAAAAAAGGGTGGGGGATACATGTAGTAGAGTTAGGAAGTTTTAATATGTAGTAAAATAAAAATTATCCAGTTCAGGGGCGGGGGTGCTGGACCTGTCCAGAGTATGCCATGGACAGGTCATCAGTCTAAACCCATGCAAACAGAGTAAGGCTTCGGCCAGATGGTGGATTCAAACCCAGGACCTTCTTGCTGTGAGGCAACGGTGCCCCCACACTGCCAGGGGGCAGCTCCTGGTGCTCAAAATAAGGTCTGTGGGGCTCTATAAACTCTGCAAACACTTTCCCGATGAGTTTATGGTCTTGATTGTATGGAAAGTTGTTTCCACCGCTGAAAAAATATTTTTTGCTATACAAAAGTCAAAATGTCAGGTTACAATCTCAAAATTTCATCTTACTAATTCAATCTTCTGAGAAAATAGCTAAAAATTGAAAAAAAATATGTTGAAATTTCAAGTTATTAATTTGAAATTTTGATATAACCTAAAATTATGACTTATGGATGGGAGTAGTTTTTTTTTCACTTGTTAGGAAAATGTATAAACCACTACACAATGGAGCCATTTGTAGGAGAGCTAACTCTACACTCTAAAAGGATAGATGTACTGGGCCACAACTGCTAATCTCTGAATTCTGATACCTCCGGTCTGAGCAGCTCCTCTAGGTGTAATGTGTTGGTGTCCCAGTATCTCGCTGCTGTAGTGCAGCAAAAAGCAGCAGCAGATTTTTAATCAGATGTAGCGTTACGTGTATAGCAGTGTTGTCTTAGGTTTCAGGTACAGTAGCAAGCAGGATTTGGGGTTTAGCAACTTCAGATTTAAGGGTTAATTCAATACAATTGAATTTTATTTATATAGCGCCACCTGAAGGCGCTTTATATTGTAAGGTAAAGACCCTACAATAATTAGAGAGAAAACCGTCAAATGACCTCCTATGAGCAATAAAATCATCATACATCAATATTTGTTTTTGCTTTTTTTTTCATAAATCATTTAAAATATGTATTATGGATCCATATGACTACCAGGGGACCATGTGTGTGTGTGTGTGTGTGTGTGTGCCTCTGACCCTTCCTCTGCAAGGGAAGAGGATACGGAGGATCCTGCCCATCCTGAGAGTGAGTGGATGGCAAAAAAGGGGCAAGTTTGGTCCTCATCTCATTCCAAGATGCTGCGCTACATTCAGGCACCCACAAGATATGCTATAACAAGAATCCACGATGTGGCATCTTCTTTTGACCTTTTCTTCACTAGTGACATGATCCAGCTGATTTTACAAATGACAAACCTGCACGGGGAGGCGTTCAGTGTCAAGATGGAGTGATGTGGATGAAACAGACATTAGAGCATACATGGGACTTCTCATCCTGGCAGGTGTGTACTGGTCAAAAGGGGAACCCACTCGCAGCCTGTGGGATGACCAGAATGGGAGACCAGCCTTCAGGGCCACCATGTCCCACAAACGATTTCAAGTGATAAGCGCCAGCCTCTGATTCAATGGCCGACTCATCCGTTCTTGTCTACACAAGGAGGACAAGCTTTCTGCTTCCCGTAATATGTGGGACAAATGGAAGGAGTGTCTCCCACTCCTGCTCAATCCAGGGGACGACATCTTTGTTGATGAGCAGCTTGTACCCTTCAGAGGCCGCTGCAAATACCAGCAGTACATGTATATGCCCAGCAAGCCAAGTATGGGTTGAAAATCTGGGTCACCACAAATGTTGACACATCATATGCCTGGAGGTGCCAGGTATGTACTGGAACACCCGCTGGTGGAGCTCCGGAGAAAAGAGAGTCGTTCTGGACATGACTGAGGGACTCAAGGGTGTCACAGTTACTTGTGACCATATTTTCACTTCCTGTTCACTTGTCCAGGAGCTTTTGAGGAAGAAGGTGGCTCTGGTAGGGACCATCAGAGTAAATAAGCCTGAGCTTCCTCCCGAATTTGAAGCAGACAAAGGGAAGAGCTGTCTTCTCCTCTTTTTTTTGCATTCACAATCACCACCACAGCAGTGAGCTACATCCCACAGCGGGGAAGAAATGTCCTCCTTCTGAGCACCAAACACTGCGAGCCAGCTTTAAATCAGGATGAGAAGCAGAAACCACAAATTATCATTGACCACAATCGCTGCAAAGGTGGCGGGGACAACCTCGATAAGGCTTGTGATATATGCTTTTATTACTTTACAAAGTGATTCCAGACTTTAAGTGTCACAGATTTCATGTTTGTGTCTGAGATAAATTTGTATTTATTATGTTTATCATTCAGTAGATAATCTTCTCACATTTATATAAAGAATGAATCATATCAAATACGTGTGAATGATGAGGATTTAATTATTTATATCTTTTTTTTTCTTGGTTGTGTTTATCATTTATGTGAAATTTTTTTTTTTGCAAAAAAGAAAAGATTTCAGTCAATGACATAAACTGGCATTTAAAGGGTTAAAATCATTAAAATCATTAACTGGAATTTTTGAGTAGGTCTGAAGTTGATTGTGATTTATGGAAAAATAAACCAAATATTGATGTATGATGATTTTATAGCAGTTTTTTGGTGTGTGTACATTTTTGCCACGAAGGTGTCCAGAGAATGTAAAATTTGAGGAGGGCATAAGGGTTAAGATGAGCGATACTCCACATGCAAACGCACCACTCAGTCCTCTAGAAGGTAGCGTCGTTATTCTTAGAAAAGTGTACTTTACTTGCTCTTTAACAGTGCTGAGATTGTAGTTAAATAAATCAGATTAAAACTGTATTACACGCTATAGGACCACCTTTATCTCAGGAACAATTTAATCCTTTATTTAATGTGAAAGTTATAATCAAATAGTAATCCTAGTGAGATCTTCTCATGTCTTAATGATGGCCTACATGAAGGAATATCTGGATTTTAACTTCAGTATATTTAGATTCTGTCTGCACTGGTGAAAAGATACCTTTCAGCAGACGTCACAGCAATACTGTCTGGCTGTGATGGATGGATTCACTTTCTGTAACTACTTTCTTCTGTGGAAGCTTTATTTAGATTTTCAGTGCAGCTTTTCAGATTAGAAACCACCCATTCTTCGAGAGAAAGCCATCACACGTGGGACATTTTCAGCTGCAGCGCAAGAGCGGCCAAAAAACACAGAAGGACTGATGTGCATGACCGAGGAAGTGATAAGGAGGTAAAATGGAAGGAGGACGACGATGAGGGAGGTCAGGGGTGGGTGACGAGGAGGAGACGGAGGAAGACGTGTAAGTCAGGGAAAATGAAAGAGAAAGAAGAGTGAAGACAGCCCACCAACACTGCACACACAGACACACACAGGCTGCAGTCAGAGGTTCACCTGCAGTTCACGCTGACCATAACAACACCCCTGAGAAGGAGAGCAAAAGCCAGAACACGGGACAGACAAGGAGAGGAAAAGAAGGAGGTTACGGGATGAAGCGGGATGGAGGGAGGAAACTAGGGAGAGGTGGGAAAGTAAAGTAATAATTTAGGGCTGAGGGAGCTCAGGAGAGGAATCGCTCAAAAAAAACCTCAAAACTTTTTCAGTTCAACTTCTGCCGACGCTGCAGGTTCAAACTGAGGTCAGTGAACTAAAGCTCCCCTACGGATATACGTGCATCTGCATGAGCTCTCTTATACACACAAAGACGTGCTTTCAGGTGCCGCACACTTTTTTTTGGGGGGGGGGGTTCAAAAACGTAATTAATAAAGTACATTAATCTTTGGTGTGTTGGAGCTTTTACATCTTTAAATTCAATCTAATGCAACCAAAATGAATAATCACAACTCCAACTCTGATGATTTAATGATCCGGACTTTAAGAAATTAATTTACCTCTAAATAAAATAATTTTTTCCAGCCATTTCCAGTGGCTGGACTGACTAGTTTAAAACTGATGAGAAGCACATTATTGCAAAATTGTCGATTTTCTTTGCAACTTTTTTTGCAACATGTGACGTGAAAACATTTTTTTCCACCTTCTCCATTTCTTTCCTTCTTTCTTTTTTGCATATTTGTCACAATTACACGTTTCAGATCATCAAACAAATTCAAATGTACAAATATAAACTGGGTAAATACAAAATGGGGCTTTTAAATGATGATTTCATTTATTAATGATGATTAATTTATTAAAGCTATTCAAACACGCCCTGTGTGGAAAAAGCCATTGCTCCATAATGTTAAATCATGAATTGTCATTCACATTTTTGGAAAGTTGGGTTCAGTTCGTCACAGGCCTGATTACTGCCGGACCTGCCGAATCAAGAAATCACTTAAACAGAGCCCATAAAACAGACGCAGTCGACATCAAGCGATGACGTAATGAGTTCACGATGCTTTTAAACAAGAAAAGGAAGAAACTGAGATTGTGGGTTCAGTTCTCATGAGAAAGCAGCAGTGGGGCAGTTTGAACTGTTGTTGGATCACATCTGAGGAGGCAGAGAAATAGTTTCAGTGGCTTGACTGACTCGGAGCAGCGAGTAGCTGCGTGTTTGAGGTAAAATAGTATTATTTTACGTCAGTGTGTATCGGTGTGCGCTTTTCAGTATAACCTGGCATTGCCAAATGCAGCAGTCTGATTGGTGAAATCTGTTCATTCGCTTGTGAACATCAGAAAAAAATTCTAACTTGGTCCAAAAAAATAAATGCTGCTGTTATCACAGTTCATTTTTCAGAGCACTGCATTTGATTTTATTTTAAACAGCATAAAATGTATTTAAAAGCTATTTTATAAAGATTCTTTTTTTAATGCTCTGAGACAGAAATCTTAAGTAGCAGTGACACCCAACAGAAAGGAATAAAGTTTCCAGTTTGATTCCTTTCTGTAGTCTCAGAGGTTTGTTCATGAGTCATTCAAAACCTTTACAGAACATTTTTATTCCTTAAAATCTGCCAGAGAATTGCTTTGCTTTCAGGTTATTGGTAGTTTATGAAGTGATAAAAATAGATTCTCACCATTTCCCTTCTAAAAACAATCAAAAAACTTGAATTCCTAAATGGGAGCAGCAGTTAAGCAGTGATGCCAAAGGGCTCCTACGCCAGCCAAGAGATTTAATCTTGCTAACATGTGATGGGTCTACCCTGGGGACGTGCCCAAAGCACCTCATCTAGGATGTCCACAGGATGCCTGAACCACCTCGACTGGCTCGTTGCAATCTGGTGGAGTAGCAGCTCTACTCGGGGCAAGAGCTTCGCCTTAACCCCCAGAAGAGGAGTTCCTGAGAGCACAGAAGCTTGTAGGTCCTCCTCTCTGGTCTGTCACTGACCCTTTTTAAAAAAAATTTTAAAAAATTCTGGAAAAGCCTCTCAGCTCCAACAGTTTTTATGGGCCTTTTTCACCATCTCGTGGCAAAATATTGCCTTGCCGGGATAAGGTCAGCTAACCAGCCAGGGCTGATTGAGTAAATTAGCTGTTTTCACACCAGAAAACCGGAATAATTTGATTAATTAATTAAATTTGATCTATCCATCCATGTACTATCTATCTATCTGTTCAGTTTCTTCCACTTATCCGGGGCCGGGTCGCGGGGGCAAGCAGCCTAAGCAGAGAAGCACAGACCTGTCTCTCCTCAGCCACCTCCTCCAGCTCATCCGGGGGAACACCGAGGCATTCCCAGACCAGCTGAGCGATATAATCTCTCCCGGGTCTGCCCCGGGGCCTCCTCCAGGTAGGACACGCCAGGAACACCTCACCCAAGAGGTGCCCAGGAGACATCGTAGTCAGATATTTATCCATATTTTTTTAAACAAGAAGAACAACCCTATCTTATTACAGCATACAATACAAGTCATCCAAATACAAGACTGCTCTATGTACTGTGTGTGAGCATGTAATGTTTAAACACTCATCTGTTTTTCCAGCCTAACAGGCCACACTTTGTGTGGATATATTTGTGAGTGTAAGCCAGCAGGTTAACAATCCCTCAGTTGACGCCACAGCCTCTCTGATCTACTTTGCTCCACTCGTTCATTTCAGGAAAATGTGAGTCTTGACCTCCACAGGGCTCACTTCTTTACTCTCTTCTATACAGGAGTTAGCTCATTAACTTGAACATGAACGGGAGTTCGAAATAACGCGAAGGGTCAGAAAGGATGTATTTATCTTGTCTTTATTTTTTTTTTAGTCCCAGTAGAGTAACACACATTTATAATGCTGACATGAGGGGGCAGGAAGGAAATGGCTGTAACTCTGGTAATACTAGTCTGCGCACACTGAGTGGATGATTCCTCACAACCGTTTTGTTCCCAGATAAGTTGTCAATCAAATGCTGTTGGAGTAAATGTGCATGCAGATTTCTTTTTCCAATAATCTGATCAGTAGACTGACCTTAATTATACATTTAAATGTCTGCAGTTTGTTTTTTGCTGTCACGCTGGGACCAGTTTTGACCACAGAAATCATACATGATGTTTCCTGAGTGACCTTTTTCTCCTTTACTTTGATGGTCAACATAATGTAAAAGCATGACTCTTGGGATTTCTAAGCAGATTTATTTAAGTTTATGAGAAATAACCAGTAATAAATGCACTGTTTGTGTCCTTGTCTGACTGGCTTTTCACTCCAGGATGAGGAGGGTTTTTTTTTTTGTGCGAATCACACACAGCTCACATTTCTTCTTGCTAATACACAAGCATCTAATGAAACACACTGCTCAAAGATAAGGAGTGCAGTTTTATTGATAGTGCTGACATAATGCAGTGCACACAGTATTGCTCTCTGTAGATACAAAGTCAAATGCACGTCACGTTTGGAATACATTCAGTGTGCGTCTCCAACAAAACATTATAATATCACGAGCGCGCTCAGTCATGTTTTGTTGCAGTAACAGCAGAGGGATTTGTCCCTGTGTGTTGTTGTTCAGTGCAGGTTTCTGGCAGCAGGAGTTTATCACAGCCAGTAGCGGAGGGCTGCTTGAGTCTGAAACTGAAGCACAGTGCAATTTACATCCAGCATAAAGCATCGGGATCAAACAACAAGATCAGCCACGGCTTCTGCTGCTACGCACCGATTTCATGTTCACGTTCGTTTTAAACAGCTGAACGGATAAAACAGATAAGAGTGAAGAGGTAAGCAGCACTACTCCGTCACAGAAGCACAGGAGTTTGTGTTTGATTCCTGCTGAGGCAGGTGTTAGTGTTGCTGTACATCGAGGCAGCAAAGCTACAGGCTGAAGGCACGTTACATTCACTGACAGGAATAACTTCAGGCGAAAACAGCGCTGTCAATGTTTGGCTTCTCGAGACTTCAAATAACCAGTTTATGTGGCAACCGTCAGCAGGATTGTCTAAATAGAATTTCCCCCATTCGAGACTTGCTCACGTCAGCAGGATTTTGTGGGTGCTTTCACATATATAAAGCTTTTTCAACACTCTAAAATACAAGTTACAAACTTTAAAAAGCTGAACAAATCGTCTGTTCTCATCTAATGACAAACATATAGATCTGGTAATATATGATTTTCAACAGATACCTGGTGCATTCAAATACAAAGGGGCTTTGCATGTAGTTTATTATTAGTTCACTTGAAGACGTCATGCATCCATCATCACTCTAAAAACTGCAGGACAACTGTATTTTTAGGCTCTTAATTCAATCCTGTTTACTTTTTTTTTTTAATCAGCTACTGTCCAAAGAGTGATAAGAGTATATATGAACAAAGCATTTCTGCAATATAAACAGCTGGAAAAACCTCAGACCCCAGGGAGAGGTAACCTGAACTAATTTGACACAATCAGACACCTTTAAATTCTCACAGCCAGGAAGGTTTGGTATATGCGTGTGTGTGTGTGTATGTATGTATGTACGTATGTATGTATATATATTTTTTTTCCTGGTCTTCTTCCTTCTTTTAAACATAATAAAACTATTTTTAACGTATTTAAGGACTAAAAGTGCCAATTTATAAATAATAATGAAATGCTATTTGCGTATTTTTACACACACACGAAAATATTTTAAATGAGTAAATTGTTCTAAAAACTCAGTAAAATAAATGTAAATAAAGTGAAAATCAATGCACTGTCTTTCGTAGTCTTTTTTTTATATTTCTTATATTGATTTATAATATTGATATAATGCATATAATGGCATATTAATTTATTTTCTGATGTGTTCACTTATTTCTTTATTTTTTTTCTTTTGGCAGCTTTGGTCCTCCATACAAACTGCTAATAAAGACAGGAATTATGGATTTCATACTTCAGATCTTTTCTCCCTACATTCAAACAGGGAAGCTAAATGCTTTGTAGAAACTCAACATACTGGTAGCCCCTGGAAAATAACCACACAACACTTACTTTACCTTTAAAAGAATCTAAATCCAATACACATTGTAAGCCGGTTACTTTGGATTCAGACATATTTGGCTTTCCATTTAGTTTTTGTAACACTTTTTTGGACTCAGATCAGTGACAGGTCTCTGCAGGAACTTAATCAACTGTGTAATCAAATGACTGCTGAAGACTACAAAAAATGTAGCATTTAAAGGTAGAAGATGGCACGCTAAAGCAAAAGCTGAGATTGGATGGAACACCTACGCTTACGCTGTGATATATGCTGATGTTTGAGGAGCTGGGACCTGGCAGGATGACAGGATACCAAAAGTGTCCATTATAAATGAGCTGGTTGTGAGTCCATGTGACTTTTATTTATGAGGCCTGCTCGGCTTGTATCCGGCCAGTGTGAACCTAAAACGAAACAAAAGGATCCAAGTCAACTTTTCCACTGTGATCCGGAGCAAAAAAAAATTAAGGATGTGATCGCACCCAAAGAAAAGACTTTAAATCTTTAGAGCAAAAATAATAAATATCAGTAAAAAGGAGACTTTACATCAAGGTTTTCCAATTAGGATTTGGTTCGTCTTTATCGTTCATGTCCACGTTCGGCTTTGCTCACTAAAGCTGGAGCTATTTAAGGATCAACAGCACACACACGTGAATGCATATCTTTGTGCATCCATATCAGCCCACGCCATCTATCTAAAACATGCTTTGCAATAATAAAGCTCGAGAGCAAATCCCTGACATAACCTGCTGAACCCTGAGGAGGAGGGGGATTAGGGTGGATAGGGAGGAAGGGAAGGAGGAAAAGAAGGAGGAAGATCAAGGAAAAGAAGGAAAAGCACACGAGCGGACACACTGAGGCTAAGGAGAGGAGCTCTTTTTTTCTTCTTTTGAACAGCAAGTGCTGAGAATTCCCACAGCACCTGAAGGCATCGTGTGTGACCTGCTGTGAAAAGATATAATAAAAGAAAAACACCCAGCTTGTATAATAGGTTTCACATCTAACAGAATAACTCTGATTTGACAATTAGAGAAAAAAAAAATCTGACTGCACGTGAAAGCAGCATGGCGATGACATAAAAAGGCAATTCAAAGAGAATAACCGCTGAAAACTCCCGTCTCGCTTTAACCTCAGATTGAATTTTTGGAGTGATAAAGTTTGACATGAGTCGGTAAACTGACTGCCTGACCCGACTCTGCCTCTCGCTGGGAAGCAGCGGGCGGCAAGAAGATCAAACGCCGTCAACATCACGATCTTTAATTCTGTTTCAGCCGTTTCTGAGCGCGGCCCTGCTCAGCGGCGAGCTTTTCTTCTCCTCGTGCTCTGCGTGAGGGCAGCAGAGAGAGAGGCGGAAAGAGAGATGAAAGAGACGACCGAGGGATGACGGCGATGCAGACGGCACACGCTGAGTTCTGATAGTAACTTTGGAAACGCTTTCAGCACAGAAGTGAATCGAACGGCAAAGGCACAAGATGCACACTCTCCCTCATGCGCGCGCGCACACACACACACACACACAAATCAAACAAACACACACAGCTACTGCTAATCAGGTCTGACTGTATCAAAGGGCATCTGGAACTGACAATTTGATTGACTTCATCACTCGTGACTCCGGGAGACAACGGAAAAGTCTCAAGAAGAAAAAGAAGAAAAGGGCTAATAAAATCTGTCCTCGTTTCACTCGCAGAACAATGGTACGCTTTTTCATTGTCTCCATTTATTCATGTCTCCTTTTCTTTCCAGTGCTCCTCATCATCACTCTGCTGCCTTGGCTGGTCCAAATGGTCCCACCATCTTCATGGCAGCATAGTTCTGTGAAAGGAAAAACAAAGTTGTTTTCTCTTTGTGGCTTTCTAGCTCTCAGGATTTATGCTCTCTCTTCTCCCATTTTCTCCACCTCTTTCTGACAGCTTTCATTCATTTCCTTACATTTACTATTTGTTTTTACATTCATTTCCAGATTTCTTTTTAAGTTCTTTTAAGTTTGAGAATACTTTCTGTTGCCTTCAAGTCATAACTTCCTAATGTTATTCTGCATAAGACTTCAGTCACACAGATCCAGCTGGCGAGTGGTTGCTGGCAATCGCCAGTTAAAATTGGTAGCAAAGAGAGTGCTGCACCAAACACCTGCTTGTGATTGCTACGGTTGCCTGTAGTTTGCATGGAAGATACCGATTTTTCTGCAAACACTCTCTAACCACTCAGCTTAACTTGAAAAAGTGCGATGCAAACTAAAAATGGAGGCCGTTTGGCTTCAAGCGGCTTTAGTGAGCACTTGGTTTCAGTGGTAAGTCACAACTTTTACTGGGGTGCACTGTCTCCATTTCCATTTTGGACTGCATGCTTCACAGTTTCACTGCTGTTTAGTGAATAGTTGTTGAGTTTTTGCAGACACGTCTGCCAAACTGCAGCAATCACTGCAGAAGCACTTGCACGGACGTTTTCACTGCCCCACTGTAAATCTCTTTGCAAACAATTTCAATTAGCCACAGCAACCACTCTCCAACCAGTGAGGGAATATACATTTTTTTCCCTAGCAACCGGTATTTACCAGGTGTTTTTGTGTGTGTGGCAGTGACTGGTCTCTATGCCTGCTTTTCTGGGGCTTAAGCCATCAATTCCAGCAACCACTCACAACCAGTGGGGATATACTCATTTTTCAATTGCAACAAGTCGCCAACCAGTCTTTCCACAATTCCACAAAACTTTAGAAATAAAAAAATAAATTATGTCATAATAAACTTGAATTTTCATTTTAAATTGAACACCTCTCTCTCCTCTTTTGTCACCCATTTCCATCCATGCTTTGTAGCATTTGCTCACACGCACACACACACACACACACACACACACACACACTGAAACTTGCCGGGAAGGAGTAGAGGAAGACTCCGAGGAAGAGTACGATGAAGAAGAGGATGATGAACAGAATGATGACCCACTTGAATCGCCTCCACAGGATGTATTTGAGGGTCTTGTACGGGGAGGAGAACCACAGGAAGGACGTCTCTGGACGCCTGAGAGAAAAAAAAAACGAGGATGAGAAAGTGTATGTTTGTTCACTGTGTACGTGCGTGTACGTGCGCGGACTCACTGAGGCTCCTCCAGGTGAGGGTTCATGTTGGGTTCATCTCTGCCGTGGCCGGCTGGTCTCTCTTCCTGCTCCTGCTCCGTCACTATCTCCAGAGACATCTCCACCTTCCCCTGAAACCGCGGCGACAAACACACAGTCTCATCCTTTCTTCTGTGCCCAAAACAAGCAGCACAGCCAGCTGGGTGAAACGGTAACTGCTCACAGGATGGAAGACTTTTAATTTACTGTTTTTGTTTGGGGAAGTAAAATGTGAACCCGTCACCTGTCCTCATTTTTTTAAACGCACCATCAGTTACCATCATGTTTGTGTGTGTGTGTGTGTGTGTGTTTGTGCTCTCACTGCAATGATCTTCTCGCCATTGTTCTCGCAGGTGCAGGGCCACCATCCTTTGACAGTCTTCTGTTCAAACAGAGACACCAGTTTGTCCGCCGGCTGGTCGAGCATCTGCAGGGTACATTTCTCTGGAGACTTTGCTGGACGCAGCATGCGGTTCAGGTCCATCACCAGGTGGCCTAAAGAAACAGGTTCACTACGTTTACACAGAGATGGACCATGAGGAAACTATGAATCATGATGTTAATAATGAGACCCTCTGATGTCTGAACCATCCAGTCCTGGGATTCCCAAAGTATCCAAAGTTTGGTACCACTTCACATTAGCCAGTAAGTGGAAAAAAAAATGCACTGCTGGAATTTTATTCTTCCATAGTTTGTGTCATAGTTTGATGCTGCAACTCTTCTGCTTTAGCCATGACAGCAGATGAAACCTTCCCAACACTGACAAGAGGTTTAAACAGAAGAGATTAAAAGTGTTTAATTTGCAGTTTCACTGGCGTGGCTCATATGCAATGTAAACGCGACAGGGCGGGGCTTGCTATCATGACAGTCTGAATTTTGATATCCTCCTCTTCCTGTTTCTCTACATGTTTGTTCCCCTGGCAGCTCTTTATGTTATTATGCTAGTTATGAAAGACCGCAAGCTGTGATTGGCCCACGGTTTAGTGACTCAGCAGAGTCCGGGAAGAATCTGCAACTACATAACAGCCTAGTCACACAAATGGGAAAAAGCACATGCTCCACCCTGCGAATGCCCACAAATCCTGCCAGAAAGTCAAACCCTGTCAATTCCAGATAATTCTTGGTAGTTTTCTGAACTGTCTGTGACCTGAACATCTCACTTTTCATGCACCGAAATATTTTATAGCCTGAATTCGGCACATTTCAAATTACAGTGCTTGCCAAAGTAGGGTTGTAAAGATGGATATTTTGGGGACGCAGGGCTAAGATCTGAGAAACTCAGCAGGTTCAACTGTCTGTTCAGCCACTTTTTTCTGAATGACTAATTACTGAGCGTGCGCTGAGTGAATCACTGGCGACCCCGTGGTGAAGGGTAGCTAGTAAAAGTTTTGATCTTTGTTGACATTAAGTTGCGGGCTGAAGAGAGACCAGGCATCAAGTGAAAGTGTTTTTCCAGAGTTAGCTGCAGTTTGACGGCACGAACGCAGGAAAATGGCTCGTGTCTGACCCGCACACCGTGCAGGAAGATTAACAGTCAGCGGTCCGAGCCGACGAGCTGAAGACAGGCAGGCACGGAAAAAATGCTTTGAGGTGGCAGCACACCCGCAGACTCTATGAGGTGGATAAAGCCGAGCGGGAGAAAACGCTGCAGCAGAGCGAGACGGTGACAGACAGGAACAGGCCAGAATCTGGATTCCTCATCTTCCTCCTTGTATCGCACCGCAGAGGGACGGCTCAGTCCTCAGACTGTCATCCTCCCTTCTTTGGCAGAAATAAAATAAAGAAGCAGAACTGATGCGGGGGGAGTGAAAGGGGAGAAGCCTGGTGGTAAGTTATTTTAGGGGACTGGGCCGGGGCAGTGTTAGGGGTGAAGGAAAGGCAGAATTTGGACAGCTTGAGGCTCGACAAGAAAAAACAAAACCAGCCCGTCCTCTCTGTGAAATGTGCCGACACAGTAGAAATGGACGAGCGCTAATTCTAAAGATAAATGTTATCACAGTGGTTGTTCGTACATCGCGCATATGGCTCCCTGGATAGATTTACCTCCTAAACCTTGAGCCAGAAATGAGGGGAAATCTGCCTAAATGTCACACATACATGAGCTGAGTGCATTTCAACCACCCAAACTCAAGCACATGTGTTTCTGACCTGGAGAATGTGGATCCATTTACCCACTTTACAGTAAATGAAAGAACAGGAGAAATGGCTTTTATTCTAACTCTGATCTCACTGAAGTTTAGTGGAGGAAATGGAATCATTTATTTATTTATTTATTTTTTACCATGCACAGTGGTTATAAAATCTCTAGAACCAACCAGCAGATAAATCGATAAGTTCGCCTCATTTTCCAAGACCACAATAAACACACTATGACACACACACACACACACACAGTCCGAGTGGTGTTTTTACCGAGGTAGTCGTCGAAGGAGAACTTGTCGTTGTCCCAGATCTGAATGGTCATTTTAGGAGCCAGTTTAGCCTCGGCTTTATCCAAACTCCAGAAATGTTCCTGCAGACAAACGGAAGGAAGAAAATAGGAAAAGTTTCCACAACATCGAGTTTCATCTTTCTATGCCTGACTGTATTCTCGCAACATAAATTCTGATAACCAGAGGTTGAAGGTCAACCTTTTCGTTTATTTCCATTAAAGACTTAAACAAGCTCTCAGTGCTGTTTTCAAAGCGCTCCTCAGAAGCAGCATTTTTACCTCCATCACCCTGATTTATATATTTATGGGATGGTCGGGGTAGGGTGGTGATTGAATTGGGTTGCATGTATTTGATTCAATTATTTATTTGCATCTTGTATCTTGGATGTCTTCAGCCTATTTAGAGACTGCAGATGGTGCCAGGCATCTTTTCCTCTAAGCTGAACATACCCAACAACGAGAAACTTCAATAATACATGGAAAAAAATATAAAAACAAACAAAAGGCAACTATAAATGGGCTATCCTGGTGCTCATGGCCACTGAGATATGGAGGACATATATTGTGTTTACAAATATACAATGATTACAAAATTTCAAATGAGGGCTTTTGCCTGATTGTGAGATTTATAAAACATATTTTCTCCTGAACGGTGTCCATTTCAGGCTGAGAGAAACATACTGAAGCTGGAGGTCATTCACTGATATTTAAAGGTGGAAAACAAGACATTTCGACCTGTTTTCCCACATGCTGCTTCAGGGCGTCATCACTCACAGCTGCACTGACTACGTCACTGGCGAAGGATTTCATTACAGTCAAAGTTCTCAACCTCCAGAAGCTACTTTAATTTTAAGTGGCTGTATCTGTAACAGATCTCCCTCTTTAATTGCTGTGTGACTCAAGTCTGATAGAGGTGAGAGGAATCAATTAGTGTGACCGGATTACTCAGAATTTATCGATTCGGGTGTGTAGGGAAAATCTTGACCTATAATCTGCCCTATCTTTTCATGAATGGGGCACCATAAAGTCTTTAGTCAGCTTTGCTATACTGTATGTGTAGCATCCCCACATTTGCAGCAAGTCATGTGTAACACTATTATTCTGTACACTTTACATTTTGTAGGTTGCTTAATTTTATCCCAGAATTTAGCTTTGAAGGGACATGTTTGTCTTTAACACAGAAAAAAATGGCTAAAAAACGAACTAACTGTGGCCGTTTTTCCACCACTGGTGCCGGTGCAAGCGTTTAAACCTCTCAGCAGATTTTCCACCACAAACGCACTTGGTGCTCGGACAGCTCTAAGGGTGAACTTGCCACTTTTTATCAGGTCATATCACAGATAAAACAACACAGTGTGCATACTCGCTGTCTTGCTCATAATCGCTGTCTGTGTTTACTTCTGTGTTGCACACAGATCCTGCAGTAGTTTTGTTTGGAGTGTGCGCAGCACAAGAAAGGGGAGCGTTTTCTACCACGTTTGTGACATTCGGCTTCTGTGTTCAGACGAGGACCCACCCAATAGGTAAAGGATCAGTTCACAAAGCGGGGTGGAAACGCAGGCTCGTTCTTAAGCGTTTCGCTGCTTCATTGAAACCAGCACCAGCATTGGTACGAGCACCGGCACCTTGGAAAAGTAGGTTGTATTGCCCAAATGGAGCAACAGTTGCTAAAATATATTTATTGTTGTTATGCATGAATTTTTAATTTGTTGCTTTATAAAAAAGCACATAAAAATAGTAAAGCACATTATTCTTTGATTAAGGTGCCAAATTACAGTTATTTTCTTGCATTCTAAAACAGAAAAAAATATTTTAGTAGTACTTCTCAGAGATGCCCAGTGTGCCGGCTCAATTTTGAGTATAAAAACGTGAATACATTTTGTGTTTTGCTGAATAAATAACAATATAATGTTTTGCTCTAAGCAAGTTTTAATAAAATATTTGTGTTTTCCTGTTTTAATTGACAAGTGGTCTGATAAATTTGTTGAGCATGCCTTGGAACATTTCTACACCGATCAGGAATATCATAATGACCACTGACAGGGGAAGTGGATAACATTGATTCATCGTGGCACCTGTTGATGGGTGAGGGATCAAGTGGACATTTTGTCCTCAAAGTTGATGTTAGAAGCAGGAAAAATGGGCAAGTGGAAGGATTTGAGCGAGTTTGACCAAACTATGATGTGCATTATTGGGTCAGAGTATTTCCAATACTCCAGCTCTTGGAGTGTTTCCAGTCTGCAGTGGTCAATATCTATCAAAGGTGCTCCAAGGAAGGAATGGTGGTGATTCAGTGACAGGGTCATGGTTGACCACTGGTGCACGTGGAGAGTGAAGGCTGGCCCGTGTGGTCAGACCCAACAGATGAGCTACTGTTGCTCAGATCAATGAAAACGTTAATGCTAATTCTGATCGAAAGGTGTCAGAATACACAGTGCAACACATTTTGTTGTGTATGTGGCTGCAGAGCAGCAGAT
Organism: Bujurquina vittata; assembly: GCA_015106715.1. NCBI lineage: Eukaryota > Metazoa > Chordata > Actinopteri > Cichliformes > Cichlidae > Bujurquina > Bujurquina vittata. The sequence continues at coordinate 26,147 of VUQK01041308.1, forward strand.
CAGTCAGGGTGCCCATGCTGACCACCCACTGAAAGCACCAACAATGGGCAACAGAACTGAACCATGGAGCAATGGAAGAAGGTGGCCTGCTCCGATGACTCATGTTGTATTTTACATTATGTGGATGGCTGAGCATCCACATAATGTTAGCGATGCATGTGCATCGCTAACCTGGGGAACACCTGACACCAGGATGAACTCTGGGAAGAAGGCAAGCCAGCGGAGGCAGTCTGATGCGTTTTCGCTGGGAAACCTTGGGACCCTCAACATATAAACTGTATTCCCTTACAGCTGTGGGCTCTTTTAGCAGGATAATGCACCCTGCCACAAAACAAAAATGGTTCAGGAATACTTTGAGGAGCACGCGTTTGAGGTGTTGACTTGGCCTCCAATTAAGCTTCTCTGGGATGTGCTGGACAAACAAGTCTGATCCATGGAGGCCCCACGTCACAACTTACAGGACTTAAAGGACCTGTTGCTAACACCTTGGTGCAGGTACCACATGGGGTCTAGTGGAGTCCATTCCTTTATGGATCAGGGCTGTTTTGGCAGCAAAAGGGGTGCTAACATGTTATTAGGCAGGCAGACACGATGCTATGCTTGATTGTTATATGTCCTTTTAATGTGTTTTCATTGCGTTTTTTTTTTTTTAAATGAAATTATAGTCCAAAATCACACACTGAAATGTTCTTTGCAAGACACAACACCTGTCTTACGGACCTCATTTATATCTTGTGCACATTTACACAGGGTAAACAGGTGAACAAATTTTTATTATTGCTGCTGAAAAACATATTGGAAGATATTAGATTTATTTTTCTTTAAAAAAATATTTTTTCTAATTTAATTTTAAAAAGTTTAACTGACACTTGCATAACAAACATTATCCATCATCTTTTTTATATTTTAACCAATATTTTTGTTCACCAAATTTCATATCTTATTTAATGTAATCCCTGTCATTCCAAATATCTAAGACTAATATTTGTCAGCTCTGTGCAGAAGGTGGTTAGCCTTTTAAAGTCTTCGTCATTCTTTTCTAAACAGTTTCAAACTGTGAAGCCCTTCATCAGCATCACTCTCACGGCCTTTTGCAGCTTTATTCGATAGTGTGCAACAGAGAGAGGCAGGAAAGCAGGGAGATGGAGATGGGGAAGACCACAGGTCGGGATGCGAATCCGGGCCAACTGCACCGCTATGCAGCATGCAAAGTCGTCTACTCACCCGCTGAGCCAGCACACGCTTTCTATCACACACACATACATGCACAGGTGCATGTTTGTGTGTGCATGGTGTGTGTTATAGCCATTATCCCCTCTGGTAAATCCACACCAAAATGCCAGACAGAATCTGATCCTGTCTCACCGTTGTGCTAATGGGCTTCACTGTGCAGCTGCTGCACATCAAGTTCCTCTCTCTCTCTCTTTCCATTCACTCAGCTGCCCTTTTTATGTTGACAAAAAAATATGGCTTTTCACACCTGAATTAAAATAGGTCCCCTGTGATTTGTAGAACATGACTGCATGTTGCTGTTACTTAACATGATGAGGAGATTTTCCACAAACAAAAAGCTGCTCTTAGCAACCTTATATAGTGTCTTGGATTGACTTATGATCAGGAGAGGTCACGGTCAAGTTATAGCAAAGAGAAGAAGCAAATATGAATTTTCTTCCCAATGACTCTTCCCTGTCCTTTATTGTTGAAGTCATAGTATCTCACTTTGTAGCAATGATCCCAGAATGCGTTCATTCCTTTTCAGATCTGTGCTGTGGCTGCATCATGGAAGCAGAGCACAAAACCACCTCAGTACGATCTTGCCATTGAGGGGTAGCAGGTCTTAAGTCTTAGAAATTTTCGGTGCAGCACTGTATGCCTCTTTGCGTTTCTTTACCTCTTTGGAGGTTACTTGCCTTCCCAAGATGCAATTTCTCATAGTGACAGCAAGCAACCTACACCAACCACCACCCAACTGGTTGGGTAATACGTATTTTTCCTTAGCGACAGGAGGTTGCCGTGAAGTCTGTAGACCATCTGCTCTGCAACCACAAAGACAGAAGATGTATACAGAAAATCTTTACCACGTCCCGCCTGCATTTATTTGTTAGGGTTTGCTGGATTTATTCTGCACAATCTGCTACCAAACGTTGTGCATTTAAAAACACTCAGTTCCACATTTATTTTGTGTGTGTTGTATTTCAATTGCACTTCATACAGCTTCTTCCGTGGGCTCAATTTTCTAGAATATTCCTCTGAGTTAGAAGGTGAAAATAAGCCCAGTGTTTTCTCAGGCGGAGGGTAAGACCTTTTCTGAAAATGCTTTGAGTCCATCTAAACTCTCTGCAGCTGCTGTAATGGCTTCACATCGACCCTCTAAATCAGAGTCTAAATCCACACCATGCTCTCACACTTCATAACAACACACACAAACAAGAGTAAACACACGACACCCTCTGTGTGTGTGTGTGTGTGTGTGTGTGTAATATCTAACAGCAGCAATCAGCTGTTGCCAGAGTGCTAAGTGCAGATCTTGTTGGGTCCTCTCTCTCATTTCTTCCATTCATCTTCCGCCATAAGTTCTACAGGTGGAAATATTAAGCTAAACTGATGCTGGAGCTGAACTACATGATGCATTTTTGTTTATTTTAAACAGTTTATTTTTTTGTATTTTAAATCCACCCAGTGCACCTCTGCTCTTTGGACATTATTGCCTTTTAGTGCCAAAACAATTATGCTTACACTGGCAATATTTGACAGTTTTGTAAATATTTTAAATACTCTAATAGTGCCTCTAGCTATGGATACATAATTTAAAAAATATAGTTGTGGAGAAAAAAATAATATTTGCATGCTTCCACTGCCAAAGCTGCTCCCCTACTATATGCTTGATCTGCTGCTGGACTTTGGTTAAAATGAAGTCAAACATTTCTATTGTTGTTTACTTTTTCGATATTTAAAGCTATGAGGCTGTGAGGCTGCTATTTTTTATTTATTACCAAAGTAGGCTTAAATAGATGTGTTTGCACGCATACAGCTATTAGTGATGCTTAAAAGGCTATGTCACCGTCCTTAAGATGAGCTTGATGCTGCCTCATATGATTCCTCGTCTCTCCCTCACAGTGAGGAATACAAATGATTCAACTCTCGTAACAGATCGGCACTCTGTATACTTTAAGCCAGCTTAAGAAAAAACTTCCGATCAGTGCATCCTCACTCGAAACCTGGCAAGGCGGACTCTGTTTTAACTGCGAGATGGCAAACCTCATGGGAATTCAGCTCCCTCATAAGGTCACCCAGAAAGTTGATTCGGTTCATCTGGACGAAAGGTTTTCAGTAGGAGAAACATTTCATCACTCATCCAACGTTATGAGTGATGAAATGTTTC